>PVLC010014718.1:13783-38738 GCA_004027655.1 Graphiurus murinus
GCATACATGCCAGCTCAAATGTTGATTCTTGAGCTTCATATTGCTCTTCACTTTTCTTTTTACTATTGCGTCTTTTAAAAGTTGTATGGTTTTATATTGTTTAGAATCTCTTCTAAGTTTTTACTTAAACGAAAAACAAAGACAACCTAAAGATAAAAGAAATTTGTTCAAGAAAGTAAGGATGAGACTACAGGTATATTTGTGTTATTTTTCTCTTATACTCTGACTTTCAAAGTGCAGTACATATGGTTAAGTGATTATGAACGGAAGCTCTAGAGTGGGCCTGTGTTTGAATCCCAGCTCTGCCATGTACTTGCTGTGGAGCTTTGAACAATTTTCTTAATCTCTTTGTGCTTCAGTTTCCTCACCTGGAAATGGAGATAATAGCAATTGCAATGCTTATGTAGGTTGTTATGAGTATTTCATAGGATCTCCTGTATAGTAAGCACGAAATTGATGCTAGTTATATAATAATGATAATAGTTTGTTAGTATATACTATCAGGAAAGATTTTTATGCCATGACTTTGTCCCACTTCTAGGTTCAAAACCTGTATTCAGTTTCTGAATTGTCTACCAGTAGCCAGACCTGCTGAGCTTGTTTTTTCTTTTGTGAAATGGGAATGGTCATCTTTTTTGCATATTTAAAAAAAATTGTATATAATAATTGGTGCATTATAAACATACATCTTTGTTAGGTACAAGCTGATAAAGGCATATATGCACATATTTCTCATTTAACCCCTTCCCCAATTCCCACCCCACTCCCTTGCCCTCCCTCCTTCTCAAGTTCAGTTTAGTGATTGACCTTTATATATTTGTGAAAGTACATCATGTGCATTAGGGTGTCCCCCTACTCCCCGTCCATCCCCTTTGGTTAACTTAATTTCTTTGCTTATCGAGGGTCTCTCCTTTTTCATCTGGAGACCCTCTTATGCCCCATCTTCTCCCTAGCATCTGCATATTAGGGAGAACATATGCTTTTTTACTCTTTGTGACTGGCTAATCTCACTTAACATAATGTTTTCCAGTTGCATCCATTTCCCAGCAAATAACATGATTTAGTTATTCTTTATGGCTGAGTAAAATTCCATTGTGTACATATCCCATAGTTTTGTAATCCATTCATCTGTCAATGGACATCTTGGCTGCTTCCATAGTTTGGCAATTGTGAATTGTACAGCTATAAACATAGATACACATGCGTTGGTCTGATAGTTTGGTTTCCATTCTTTTGGATAGATACCCAGAAGTGGTATTGCTGGATCATATGGTAGGTTCGAGAATGGTCATCTTATGTTGCTTGCTGAGTCACTGTGGGAAAAGACCTGGTCCTCAAGGAATTTCATTAGTTGGACTAGCAGCCTCAGTCCCACCTTCCCCATTTTAATGCATTTATGACCTTATGTTGAAATTGTTTAGAGGAAGCCACAAAATACATAGTACAATACAGGGGCTACCTGGATGTCAAGTATTTTGGACAGAAGTGGTTGCCAGGGACTCTTTCCTTGTTGTCTGACTAGATCTCAGCCCCTCAGGAAACAATCAACAGGCCAAGTGCTTCTCCTTGTCAAGTGAATGACAGCTGTAAATTGTCAGGTTAAACTAAAATATTATATGAGGTTGTACCAAAATTGCCAGTATTTAACTGTGTTTGACCTATGAATGTGGCAATTTGATATGGTTCAACTTAACATTTACAAATTTTATGCAACCTATAGAGCTTTGAAAAAAGTATGTGAATGCTTTTTTTTAAAAATTACTATAGTGTTTAAATAAGCATGGGAATAGTGCTAAGGGTTTGCCAGTATGATTTTGGGTTTTGTGGTACTAGGGATTGAACCCAGAGGCAATCTACCTCCGAGTTACATCCCAAGACTGGTTATTTATTTATTTTTATTTGGAAACAAGGTCCCACTAAGTTTCTGAGAGCCTCACTAAATTCCTCAGGCTGGCTTTGAACTTGCAATCCTCCTGTCTCAGCCTCCCAAGTACTGGGACACCTCCAAGCTATATCCTGAGCCTTATTTTAATTTTAATTCTCAATTTTTAATTTTTTTATGGTAATTCACTCAGGGTTCTTTTTTTTTTTTTTAAATTGGTGCATTGTAATCATACATCTTTGCTAGGTACAAGCTGATAGAGGCATACATGCATACATCTCTCATTTAATTCTTCCCCAATTCCCACCCCACTCCCTCCACCTCCCTCCTTTTCAGGTTCAATTTAGTGATTGACTTTGATATGTTTGTGAAAGTACATCATGTGCATTAGGGTGTTCCCTCCCCCCATCACCTTCAGTTAAGTCACCTTCTTTGGTCACTAAGGTTTTTTCTTCGTCTGGAGCCCCTCTTATGTCCCACTTTCTCCCTGGTTTCTGCATATTAGGGAGAGCATATGATTTTTTACTTTTTGTGTCTAACTAATCTCACTTAACATAATGTTTTCCAGTTCCATCCATTTCCCTGCAAATGACATGATTTGGTTCTTCTTTATGGCTTAGTAAAATTCCATTGTGTACATATCCCATAGTTTTGTAATCCATTCATCTCTTGATGGACATCTCAGTTGGTTCCATAGTTTGGCAATTGTGAATTGTGCAGCTGTAAATTTAGAAATAGGGTCTCACTAAGTTGCTAAAAGCCTTGCTAAGTTGCAGAGGCTGCTTTCAAAACTGCAATCGTCCTATCTCAGCCTATCCAAGTACTAGTATTATAGGCATGCTCTGTAATGCCCAACAGAGATTGTGTTTTTTTGTGCTAGACAATGATGCTTGGACTTACAGAATCTTTGCATTAGGAAGAAACTTTAGAACCATCTAAAATACAATTTCCACAGTAAATTTGCAAATATTTTGCTTAAAAAATATGTTAGTTATAAGTCTTCTATATAGTATACTGGTAGATTATAAATTGGTACTTCCTTTTTGTAAGGCAATTTGATGGGACATAGCAAAGGCCTTAAAATGTTTATTTTCTTTGAACCAGTAATTCCTCTAAGAATTTATCTCAATAAAACTGCAAAGATATATGTAAAGATTTAATCCTAGGGATTTGCATAACTTTGTAATAATGAAAGGTTAGGAGTGATCCAAAAGACCAATTTTAGGGTTGCATCAGCCACTCTTCAGCTCCCATCCCGACTACTGCATGTACTGAATTTTTGCATGTAGGTCAGTATCCTTCTTAAGGGTAGTGCTTGGAACTGAACCCAGTCCTCCAAGGGGAATCTGACCTCACAGAGGACAATATGTCCAAGATTCCTCTTAATCCAGGCATGGGCTTTCTATCAGTAGAGGCCAAGTTTTTGACCATGGTGTTCTGGAGCTGCCAAAACCCAGGCATTGTCAGCTGGTGCCGGTCTCCAGCCATGCTTGTGTCTTTTAGGAGTGACAGTAACTGCTCTTTGCAGAGATGGCTATTCATGGGGACTCTTTTTCTTTGCCTGACAGAGACCCAGTGTTTTAGCTGTAAGTGGGACTCTAACGCCAGCATGTGAGTCACACTCACTGGCCACTGGCCATTGTTCCATTCCAGGGTTTTAGGTCACTTGTTACCATCAGCATCTCCTTTCCCTCTGTCCTGCTTGTATGGTCAACCTGCCTCATCTACCATGCCATGATTAAACATAATGTTCTCCACATCCCATGTATATACTGTATAGTCTTGTGCTGTGTTTTGAAAGAGCTGAGTCTGCTGCTGGTATCAAGAAAAATTGCTGATTAATTATTAGCAATAGCTAGTTTAATGCATCCTGTGATTGGTTTTTGACTTCCATATTCTCTTGAGCATTTCTGATAGCCACATATTTTAAGACAAAGTTTTCAGAAGAAAGTGCTATACAAATGTTAGGTAGTTTCTGACTTGCTGTGAATAATCAGGAGCTGTCAAAGCAGTAGCACTGTTTTGACTTTCATTTTTCCTCAGCTGGTGTTCCCTTAATGCTTTAGGTGTGATAGGTTTGTGAAGCTCTCAGTTTAATTCAGTTCTATTTCTTTATTACATTCCAAACATTGGTATACATGGTGCTTATGGCTTCATAGTTATTAAGGTATACCAAGTTGTTCAGGTATCTTAATTTCTGGCTTTTTCCCCCCACTGGGCATTTCCAAACACTTATCATAATTGATGTACACTCTCTCTTCCTTTTGGAAAGCCACATTATAGTTGAGTGTGTTAAATGCTCCGAGAAACCCTGTAGTTGGGAAAACTGTTCACATTACTAATACAACATTTCTTAAAATTAATTAAGAAGTTTTTTTTCACAAGGTGTACCAATTGTGTACCAATTAACATTCTATAGAAATACTGTGCAGAGGCCAAATATTTGAAGAGAGGCATCACATTTTCTTTACAATTTATTTCCTTTGTCTTTTCAAGTTTCTTCCTTTCTTTCTTTCTCCTCCTCCTCCTCTTCCTCCTCCTTCTCCTCCTCCTCCTCCTCCTTCCCTTAAGGAGGTATCGCTAGAACCCTTTCTAGTTAGTCTGTATACTCTCAACCCTGAGAATTGCCTGTGATTTTCAATGCTAGAATTTCAGGCACTGATAATAGCTTGGTAATAGGAATATTTGGGAGCTGGAGAGTTGCAGGATATATGTCTTATCCTACCATGGATGTTGGAGTTGGGTGTAGTTTTTCC
Organism: Graphiurus murinus; assembly: GCA_004027655.1. Lineage (NCBI taxonomy): Eukaryota > Metazoa > Chordata > Mammalia > Rodentia > Gliridae > Graphiurus > Graphiurus murinus. Next base: position 18,422 of record PVLC010014718.1, read on the forward strand.
ATAAGAAATGTTATGAATTTTGCATTTTTATAAAAATATAGTAATTCGTTCAGCAAAAATTTAGATACCAGAGACCTTCTTAAGTGCTGAGGGAGACATTCTGGAATTAAATTAATGCAGTAAAGCACTACAGGTGCTCTGATAGGACAGGCTGTAGGAGATAGTGGGAACACCAAGACAGGCGTGGTTTAGTTCTTCCAACTCGGAAACATAGGCACACATTGCCTCACAGAGGAGGTGACATTTGAGCTTAGTATTTTAAAAGGTGAGTTGGCCAGGCATAAGTGGGGAAAGGAGTTTCAGGGTGAGCAGGGACAAAAAAGAAAGAAAGAGCTTGGTGTAGCTTCTATTAGGCTGGAGCAAAGACTGCAGAGATAAAGCTAAATGCAAATGACTTTGGTTTATTTCTATAGCCTGGTAAGAATTTAAAAGTTTACTCATTTTTGAAGGAGATTATACTTGGTAGAAATTTTTAAGCAGTGTGGTTGGATGTCTAAGAATGTTTTTTATGATCAAATCAGAATTATAGTTATCAAACTATAATTTTATATTCATATTCTGACCCTTCCCTCTTTTTCTTTCTAACATGACAGGTAGTGTGCCAGTATTTGAAAGATCCTATTGTATCTGATTCAGTGCTGCTGCAGAATATTTTCCAAGCTCTGAATGTATATTTTAATTATTCAGGCCAGGAACAATGCCTGAATATTTCAGAAACAACAAGAACAAGCAATCTGGGATCCCTGGGTTGGAGCTATCAGGTAAGTGTGTGATTTCTCCAAGTGGAATTTACCTTTCAGTGATAGAGTTAAGCTGTAACAGAGACTAGGGGAGATTCTGCCAGAATCCAAGTCTGGGCTCTGTTATTTTACACTGTGAGACCAGGGACAAGTTTCCTCATTCATTCATGTATTTAATCACCAATTTATAAGTAACACATGATCTCACCATCAAATATATAGCCTGGTGCCAAACTTGGTAGCACACACCTGTAATCTCTTACTTGGGAGGCTAAGGCAAGAGGATCACAGGTTCAAGGCCAGCCTTAGCACTTAGCAAATAAAAACTAAAATGGGGCTGTGGGTATAGCTCAGAGAATGCCCCTGGGTTCCATCTGTAGTCCTACTAAAAAAGAAGAAGAAAAAGGAGAAGGAAGAAAAAGAGGAGGAGGAGGAGGAAGAGGAGGAGAAGAAGGACAAGGAGAAGAAACATTATTATCTATCTATCTATCTATCTATCTATCTATCTATCTATCTATCTATCATCAATCTGTCTATTGCCTGGTGAGAAAAATAAGTAAACTAAACTAATATTGTAGTAGATCTTGACAAATCCTATAAAAGAAGCATTTTTTTTGTGGACACATGAAGGCAGGGGAGTCCAATTCCACTCTCTCTGAGTCTCCATTCTTTTGTCTATACAGTAAGATTATAGTAATAATAATAATTTCTTTTGAAAGTTGTCTTGAAGGTTAAATATAACCTAGATATGAAAAAAGGCAGTTTGCAAAGAAGGACGACATCATCCTGACTTCAAGCCTTCCTATAGACAATCAGGGGAAGCTTCCATTGCCTGAGCTCATACCCTGGCTGGCTTTGCTTCTTACTAGTGGAGTAATTGTTCTCTCTGGGTCCTCTCCTGGTTTTAGATGTGCACAGAAATGGTCATGTCCTTTTGTTCTAATGGCGTCGATGACATGTTTGAACCTCACATGTGGAACTTGAAGAAATTTTCTGACGAGTGTTTTAAACAGTGGGGTGTGAGACCGAGGCCTTCCTGGATCACTACCATGTACGGAGGCAAAAACATCACTTCACACTCCAACATTATTTTCAGGTGAGTTTTGCTGGTTCAAAGAGGATCTTTCGTTGATGGAGATACTTGTAGGAAAACTAAGAAAACAGAACCAGAAAAATGCTAGATAATAAAAGGATACAGAATACAATAGTGGTACCCATCAGGTTTTTCTATTCCTTGAGCCTTAGGGGATGCTGAGAAGAGCTACAGTCTTATGCTGAATTCCTACTGCTCTTGAAGGCTTAAAAAATTAAAATATTGCAATGAAATTAAATTATTGACAAAAACTTTCTAGCACAAATAACAGATTATGCTTCAGCTGTTAGTCTCAGCTTGTGTTGCTTTTGTTACTATTGGGTATTAGTGATAATAGAAAAATTTCATTTTTTTACTCAAGAGACACTTTTGAAGTACCTACTCTGTTCTAAGTGCTATATGAGGTACTTTAAATAAATTAGCTAGTTGAATCTTCATGACTACCTTGTGAAGTATTTTTATACTCCCTTATTTTACTGAGGAGGAAACTGAAGATGTCCATCCTCAGTCACTCACCCAAGCCCAGCCAGGTAGACAATGAACACAGATTTCTACCTTGACCTGTCTAACTACAGAACTCATGATTGTTCTTGTAGGTCATACTATTCCTCTAAGAAGTGACATATTTGATATTGGTTCATGTCAGAGTTAATTGAGTTGATTCTATATGTATCTGACTGTGACTTCAAAATTTTCATATTTTGATTTGGACATTAGGTTGTCAGCTATTAAGGTAAAGATAGCAGCCAGGTGCAGTGGTACACACCTGTAATCCATCCCAGTACTTAGGAGGCTGAGACAGGAGGAGCCCAGGTTTGATGCTAGCCTCAGCAATTTAGTGAGACCCAGTCTCAAAATAAAAAATAGGGATGGGGGTGTAGTTCATGGGTAGACTGCCACTGAGTTCAATATTCAGTACCAAAAAATAAATTAATAGGTAAATAAAAATACTGCTGGACACAGTGACATGCCTGTAATATTCTAAATTTAGAAGCTCATAACTCCATGCTCTGACCCTACAGTAAAACTGAAGTCAAGTTAAGTGGAATCTTTCATCTTTGCATGAGTTAATATATAAGTTTTGGCTAAATATTTTTCTCTCTCTCTCTTTTTTTTTTATCCGGTTTAACCATTTCAGGTATGTAGTTTAGGTATCTATTTGCCCTTTTATACTATTTTTCTCAGGCTATCAAATTTATCATAAAAAAATTATTTACTTATTTTTTAATTTATTGGTGCATTGTAATCATACACCATTATGAGGTACAGATGATAGAGATATATATGCACACATCATTCATTTAACCCTTCTCCAATTCCCACCCCATTCCCTCCCCCCACTCCCCTTCTCCTGTTCATCTCAGTGACTGACTTTGATATGTTTGTGAATGTACATCATGCGCATTAGGGTGCTTCCTTCTTCCCCCCTTCCATCTCCCTCAAGTTAGGTCTCCTTTTTTACTCACCTAAGCTTTCTCCTTCTTTGTCTAGAGTCCCTCCTATGTCCCATTTTCTCCCTAGCTTCTGCATATTAGGGAGGACATCTGACTTTTCACTTTTTGTGATTTGCTAATCTCACTTGACATAATGTTCATCCATTTCTGCAAATGACATAATTTTGTTCTTCTTTGTGGCTGAGTAGAATTCCATTGTGTACATATCCCATAGTTTTGTAATCCATTCATCTGTCGATGGGCATCTTGGCTGGTTCTATAGTTTGGCAGTTGTGAATTGTGCAGCTATAAACATCGATACGTATGCATTAGTCTGATAGTTTGGTTTCCATTCTTTTGAGTAGACACCCAGAAGTGGTATTGCTAGGTCATATGGTAGGTTCATTCCCATTCTTCTGAGGAGCCTCCGTACAGTTTTCCAAAGTGGTTGCACTAATTTGCAATCCCACCAGCAATGTATTAGAGTTCTCACATCTCCACCTCCTTGCCAGCATTCGTTGTTTTTATTTTTAATGATTGCCATTCTGATTGGGGTTAGGTGAAATCTCAAGGTAGTTTTGATTTGCATCTCTATGATTGCTAATGATGTTGAACATTTTTTCATACATTTATTGGCCATTGGTATTTCTTCTTTTGTGAAGTGTCTATTTAGTTCACTTGCCCATTTTTTGATTGGGTTATTTGTTTTCTTAGCTGTGAGTTTCTTGAGTTCTCTGTATATTTTAGATATTAGTCCTCTATCAGAAGAGTAGCTGGCAAAAATCTTCTTCCATTCTGTCAGCTCTCTGTTGAAGTTCTTGATAGTTTCTTTTGCTGCACCGAAGCTCTTCATTTTAATGCAATCCCACATATTGATCTTCCCTTCCTTTGAATTTCTTGTGCATTTGGGGTCTTGTTGAAAAAGTTTTTACCTGTACCCATGTGTTGAAGTGTTGGACCTGTGCCCTCTTCAAGTAGCTGCAAGGTCTCTTCTCTAATTTCCAGGTCTTTGATCCATCTTGAATTGATTCTTGTGCAGGGTAAGAAAATGGGGCTTATTTTCATTTTACTGTATATGATTAACCAGTTTTGCCAACACCATTTTTTTTTTGTGTGTGTGTGCTACTGGGGATTGAACCCAGGCACATTCTACCTCCAAGCTACATCCCTGGCCCTATTTTATTTTGAAACAGGGTCTCACTAAGTTGTAGAGGGCCTCACTAAGTAGCTAGGGCTGTCCTTGAACCTGCAATCCTCCTGTCTCAGCCTCCCAAATTCTGGGATTACAAGCATGCGCCACCACGCCTGGCTCAACACCATTTATTGAAGAGGTTATCTTTTTTCTAATGTGTGTTTTTGGCCCCTTTGTTAAAAATCAAATGGCTGTATTTGTTTCTGAGTCTTCTCTTCTGCCCCATTGGTCTGTGTGTCTGTTTTTTTGTGCCAGTACCAAGCTGTTTTTATTATTGTGGCTTTGTAATATAGTTTGAAGCCAGGTATTGTGATGCCTCCTGCATGGTTCTTGTTGCTGAGAACTACTTTGACTCTTCTGGGCTTTTTCTTGTTCCAAATGAATTTAAGGACAGATTTTTCTGTCTGTGAGGAGTGACCTTGGTAATTTAATGGGTATTACATTGAATCTGTAGATCGCTTTTGGAAGAATGGCCATTTTGATGATTTTTTTTTCTGCCTATCCAAGAGCATGGAAGATCTTTCCATCTTCTAAGGTCTTCTTTGATTTATTTTTTCAGTGTTTTATAATTTTCCTTATAGAGGTCTTTTACCTCCTTGGTTAGATTTACTCCTAAGTCTTTCATTTTTGGGGGGGGGGGATATTGTGAGTGGAACTGTTTTCTGGGTTTCATTTTCAGTGGATTTATGGTTGGCATACAGGAAAGCTTCTGATTTCTTAAGATTGATTTTGTATCCAGACACTTTGCTGAATTTGTTGATCAGTTCTATAAGCCTTTTGGTTGAGTTTGTTGGGTCTTCTAAGTATAATATCATGTCATCTGCAAATAGAGATAGTTTTAGTTCTTCTTTTTCTATTTGTACTCCTTTGGTTTCCTTCTCTTGCCTTATGACTCTGGCTTGAGTCTCAAGTACTATATTGAAAAGGAGTGGTGATAGTGGACATCCTTGTCTTGTTCCTATTTTTAGGGAGAACTCTTGCAGTTTTTCCTCACTTAATATGATGTTGGCTGTGGGCCTATTGTATATTGCCTTTATGATGTTGAGGTATGTTCCTTCTATTCTGATTCTTTGCAGTGATTTTAGCATAAATGGGTGTTGGATTTTGTTGAATGCTTTTTCAGTGTCTATTGAAATGATCATGTAATTTTTGTCCTTAGTTCTGTTTATGTGGTGAATTACATGGATTGTTTTTTGTATGCTGAACCAGGTTTGCATCCCTGGGATGAACCTAACTTGGTCATGGTGTATAATTTTCTCGATGTGGTTTTGAATGTGCATTCCTAGTATTTTGTTTAGGAGTTTTGCATCTAAGTTCATCAATAATATAGGCATGTAGTTTTCTTTTCTTGAGCTGTCTTTATTTGGTTTTGGTATTAATGTGATGTTGGCTTCATAGAATATATTTGGGAGAGTCCTGTTTATTTCTATTTCATGGAATAGACTGAGGAGTATTGGGATTAGCTTTTCTATAAAGGTTTTATAAAATTCACCTAGGAAACCATCTGGTCTTGGACTTTTCTTTGATGGTAGGCTCTTTATTGCTGTTTCAATATCTTTTATTGCTATTTGTCAGTTTAAATTTTCTGTATCTTCTTGATTCAATTTAGGGAGATTGTATCTGTCTAGAAGTTTTTCAATTTCTTCTATGTTTTCCAATTAGTTGGAGTATAGTTTTTCAAAGTAGTTTCTGATAATCCTCTGGATTTCTGTGCTGTTGGAAGTAATATCACCTTTTTAATTTCTTATTTTAGTAATTTGGGTTGATTGATTCTTTCTTTTGGTTAGGTTGGCTAGTGTTTTATCTATCGTGTTTATTTTTTTTGAGAAACCAGTTTTTGGTTTTGTTGATTTTTTTATATTGTTTGTTCTCTACTTCATTGATTTCTGCTCTGATTTTAATAAATTTCTGTCTTATACTGGCTTTGGGATTAGACTCTTTCTGTTTTTCAAGGGCTTGAGGTATATCTTTAGGTTATTTATTTGGTGATTTTCTGTTCTTATGTTAGCACCAGTGCTATGATTTTTTTCTCTTAATACTGCCTTCAAGGTGTCCCAGAGATTTTGATATGTTGTATCTCTATTTCCGTTTGTTTCTAGGAATCTCATTATTTCTCCCCTTAGTTCTTCTATGACCCATTCCTTCTTTAGCAGTGTGGTGTTCAGTTTACATGTGTTTATGTGGTTTCTCTGGGTTTTCTTACAGTTGATTTCTAGTTTTATTCCATTGTGGTCTGAAAAGATGAAGGGGATTATGTCACATTTTTTGAATTTGCTAGTGCTTGCTTTGGGGCCCAAGATGTGGTCTGTTTTGGAGAAAGTTCTGTGAGCAGCTGAAAAAAAAGGTGAATTCAGCTGTATTTGGGTGTAATATTCTGTATGTGTCTAATAGGTCCATTTGGTTTAAGTGTTCTTTAGGTCTGAGGCATCTTTACTGACCTTTTGTCTAGAAGATCAGTCTAGTGGTGTGGGAGGAGTGTGAAGTCTCCCAGTATTATTGTATTGGGATCTATGTGTAGCTTAATGTCACAAAGAGTTTGTTTTATGAAAGTGGTTGCACCTATGTTTGGGGCATAAACATTGACTATTGTTATATCCTTTTGCTGAATAGTTCCTTTAACCTGTAAAAAAAAAAATGACCTGCTTTGTATCTTTTGATAAGTTTAGGCTTGAAGTTTAATTTGTCTGATATCATAGTTGCCACTCCTGCTTGTCTTCAAGTTCCATTAGCATGGATTACCTTACTCTAGCCCTTCACCTTTAGTTTGTGAGTTTGTGAGTATCTTTACTTGTAAGGTGTGTTTCTTGCAGGCAGCATATAGATGGGTTAAGGTTATTAATAAATTTTGCCACCTGATGTCTTTTTATTGGGGAGTTGAGGCCTTTTATATTCAGCATGATCATTGAGAGATGATTTTTAATTCCTAACTTTTGTGTATGTGTGTGTGGTATTGGAGATTGCACCCAATGGCAGTCCACCTCCGAGCTATACTCATAGCCCTATTTTTTATTTTATTTTATTTTATTTATTGTAGTAATTCGTGCAATATAGCATACATCTTTGTTAAGTACAAATTGTTAACAACATATCTGCACACAATTCTCATTTGACCCCTTCCCCAATTCCCACCCCATTAGGTTCAGTTCAGCGAGTGACCTTGATATGATTGTGTAAGTACATCATGTGCCTTAGGGTGTCCCTCTGCCCCATGCATCCACTACAATTAAATCAACTTCTTTGTTTATCGAGGATCTCTACTTTTCATCTGGAGACCCTCTTATGCCCCATCTTCTCCCTAGCATCCGCATATTAGGGAGAACATATGCTTCTTTACTCTTTGTGACGGACTAATCTCACTTAACATAATGTTTTCCAGTTGCATCCATTTCCCTGCAAAGAACATGATTTTGTTCTTCTTCATGGCTGAGTAAAATTCATTGTGTACATATCCCATAGTTTTGTAATCCATTCATCTGTGGATGGACATCTTGGCTGCTTCCATAGTTTGGCTCTTGTGAATTGAGCCCCTATAAACATAGATGCACATGCATCGGTCTGATAGTTTGGTTTCCATTCTTTTGGGTATATACCCAGTAGTGGTATTGCTGGGTCATATGGTAGGTTCACTCCCATTCGTCTGAGGATCCTCCATACTGTTTTCCACAGTGGTTGCACAAGTTTGCAATCCCACCAACAATGTATTAGGGTTCCCACTTCTCCACACCCTCGCCAGCATTTGTTGTTGTTCGTGTTTTTTATGATTGCCATTCTGACTGGAGTTAGGTGAAATCTCAGGGTAGTTTTGATTTGCATCTCTCTGATTGCCAATGATGTTGAACATTTTTTCATACATTTATTAGCCATTTATATTTCTTCTTTTGTGAAGTGTCTATTTAGATCCTTTGCCCATTTTTTGATTGGGTTATTTGCTTTCTTAGTTGTGATTTTCTTGAGTTCTTTGTATATCCTAGATATTAGACCTCTATCTGAAGTGTAACTGGCAAAAATTTTCTCCCACTCTGTAGGCTCTCTGTTGAGGGAGGTTCTTTTTTTTTTTTTTTTTTTTTTTTTTTTTTTTTTTTTTTTTTTTTTTTTTTTTTTTTTTTTTTTTTTTTTTTTTTTTTTTCTTTTTTTTTGGTTTTTTTTTTGGGGTGTTTTTTTTTTTTTTTTTTTTGTGGTACTGGGGATTGAACTCAGGGGCATTCTACCTCCGAGCTATACCTCCATCCCTATTTTTTATTCTTTATTTTTGAAACCGGGTCTCACTAAATTGCGGAGTGCCTCACTAGGTAGCTGAGGCTGGCCGCAAACCTGGATCCTCCGGTCTCAGCCTCCCGAATGCTGGGATTACAAGCGTGCGCCACCACTCCCGGCTCTGTTGAGGTTCGTGATAGTTTCCTTTGCTGTGCAGAAGCTCTTCAGTTTAATGCAGTCCTGTGTATTGATCTTCCTTTGAGCTGCTTGTGCTTTTGGGGTCTTGTTGAGAAGGTTTTTACCTGTGTGTTCAAGTGTTGGTCCTATGCCCTCTTCAAGTAGCTGCAAGGTCTCCGGTCTGACTTCCAGGTCCTTGATACACCTTGAGTTGACTCTTGTGCAGTCATAGCCTTATTTTTAATTCTTTATTTTGAATCAGGGTCTCACTAAGTTGCAGAGAGCCTCATTAAATAGCTGAGGGTGACATTTTAAGTCTTAACTTCTGTTTGAGGTAGTGTTTGTTCTTCTTTGCTTGTTTGTTTGATGGAAATCACTGTTTCTCTGGTTCTGGAGTTTATTATTCTTTGTAATTAATCTCTTTGGGTATTCTTTCAGCTTCTATTTGTTATGTAAGGTTTTTATTTCCCCATTGAATTTGAGAAAATTTTTTGCTGGGTAGAATAGTGTTGGCTGGAAGTCATTTTCTTTTAGAGTTCGGAATATGGTGCTGCAGGCCCTCCTGGCTTTCATGACTTGGTTTGGGAAGTCTGAGGTGATTCTTATTGGTTTGCCTCTGAATGTCACTTAGTCTTTTACTTTTGTTGCCTTTAAGATTCTCTCCTTGGCCTCCATGTTTGTCAATTTAATTATTATGTGGCATGGTGAACCTTTTCTCTGATCTTGTCTAATGGGGGTTATGTATGTTTCCTGTACTTGTGTGTTGACCTCTTTTTCTATGTTTGAAAAATTTTTTAATATTACTTCTCTGAAAAGATTATTGATTTCTTTGGTTTCAGCTTCTATTCCCTCTTCTATGCCTATTATTCCTAGGTTAGCTCTTTTAAAATTGGCCCAGATCTCGTCAATGTCCAATTCATGCTGTTGGATTGTTTTTTTCTGAGTTCATTTTTGGAGTGATTATCTTCTAAGAGTGAGATTCAGGTTTCATGTGGTCTAGTCTACTGTTTATAGTTTGTATTGATACCTTCACTTCAATTATTGCATCCTTCACTTCCTTCAGAGCTTCTTTCTGATTCCTCTTCAAGATATCAGATTCTTTGTTTCTTTCTTTCTATTATTATTATTATTATTATTTATTTATTTTTGCAGTACTAAGGATTGAACCCAGGGGTATTCTACCTCCAAGCTACATCCCCAGTCTTATTTTTAATTCTTTATTTTGAAACAGGGTCTCACTAAGTTGTGGAGGGCCTAAGTAGCTGAGTCTGGTCGCGAACCCTGATCCTCTGGTCTCAGCCTCTCAAGTACTGGGATTACAAGTGTGCACCACCACACCCAGCTATTCTTTGTTTATTTCTTCCTTTCTTCCTTTAAGGCGCTCTCTAAATTCTTTTGGGAAAATCCTGTATCATTTCTATTAAAGTTCTGAATTGTCCTTCTGGCAATCTCTGCAATTTTGTGTTGGTGGGTTGTTATTGTGGGGTTGTGGGAGCTCTTTACTTCCTTGCTGTTCTTCCTTTTCATGATTTCAGGTTTCTTAAGTTTATATCTTTGTTGCTTTTGATAGCTTTCTCTCTCTGTAGGTGTCAGCTGATATGTACAAGGGCAAGTTGTGTTGTATTCAATGGTGAGGTTGGGTGAGGAGAGAGGATCTGGAATAGTGGATGCAAGAATAGGGTAAAGTAGAGGATCGGATCAAGTAGAATGAGAGTTTGAGTGTAATAAGGTAATATATAGTAGAGATTAGAGATGGTGAATATAAAGGAGAATTCTAGTAACCAGTGTAGAGTATTTAGGTATAGTGATATGAAATGGATTTAATATAAGACAAAGCAAATAAAACAAAACAAAACAAAAGAAAGGGATGGGGAGAAGAGAGTAGATAGGAAAGAGGAAAGTAGCTTTTTGTAAAAGGGGTAGAGAAGAGAGCAAACAAACAAGCACACACACACACACACGCACAAATAACAAAGCCACAACAGCAACACAAACAACAACAAAAAATAACCCTACAAATATACGAGTACAGAGCCAACTTGGCCTCTGAGTCCTCTTGGGTCTGCATGGATATTCAGCTGTTTAAGGTCCACTCTCTATATTAGGTCCTCAAACATGTTCCAAGTACTCTCATTTGCTTAGCAACCTGTAGCAATGATGTCAGTTTGCAGCCCAACGTTTTGGTTTCCTTCAATGATTGGGACCTTGGCCTGGTGTGTCTCTATCTATGCAGACACCAAGTGCCACTTGTGCCTTTTCTGCCACTTGGGTCTCTGAGCTCTCCTGGGTCTCTGTCCCTGAGTCTCTCTCTGTCTGTGCAGGCAGCGGGTATCACTGGGGCTGGATTCGGTGTAAGTGAGGGTCTTCAAGCATTCCATAGACCCTGAGCCTGTGTCTCTCCCTGCCTATGTAGGTGGCAGGTGCTGCTGGGACCAGACCCAGTGTATACGTGGGGTTCTGTGTTCTCCACAGATAGGGCTGGGTTGGTCTGACTTCTCCCACGTCACCATGACTGGGTGGCCTGTGGTGCTCTCTGGAGGACCTACTAGGGTGCTGTGCCCTGCAGACTCTAGACCTCTTCGCCCAATTTGCTCTGTGGGCTTTCTGCTAATCTGTGCCTCTGCTGTGTTCTACAGCATACTCCACCCCCATCTTCACTGGGGTGAACTGCAAAGTCTCAGACCCTCTGAGTATATCATTTGCCCCACAAGTTCTTGAGGCAGCACTGGGTGGTCTCCCACTGAGATGGCTAGTTCACTTATGGTGTTGTTGAGTGCCTCTCTGGATCTCTGGAGGATAAGGTGTGCTTAGCCAGTGATGCTGCAGGTTCTAGCTGGGCATCTGAGAAGTTGGATCTCCATGGAGCATGGAGCGAGGTGCCAACCACTTACAATTCTGATGAGGTGCAGCCACTTACTTCACATCAATCATTGGCTTCTTTGCTGGGGGTCTCTGGAGGCTGCAGTGCCAGCAATCCAGGCACGGTTAGGCAAGATGGCATTACTGTGGCTGTAGCCACCATTCCCCAGGGGAGGCACGTGGGGAACTTTGCTGTCTTCTGTTCTGTCTTCTGTATTTGCTTTTACTGCCTTTCAATTTTTTGTTGCTTTGTTCAATTTTTTGCTGCTTTTCTTCTTTTGTCAAGATGCTGCCTTTATGGTGATTGAGTTCCAAGTATTAGCACAACTTAGATTTGTTGCTTCTCTCAGTCACCATTTTCCCAGAAGTCCCTATTTACTTATTTATTAAAATTTTAATGGTAAATATAATTATACATCATAGTGAGATTCAAAGTGATACATTCATATATGCACACAACATCTCTTGGTGTGGTTCCTTCCTAACCCCACCCTGATACTGCCCTCCTCCCTCCCCATACATACTAGTAAGGGAAAAAAATATATCATAATCATTATCATCATCATCTTCACTGGAGGAAAGGCCAATTTTTGTGAGAAATGTCTCAGGAAAAGAACAGAGCTCATTAAGTGAAAATTATAGTTCAGTGTAAGAAATGTTTAGCTCAGTGTAAAAAAGGACTTTTTTCTGATAGAGCTGGGCAAGCAAGCTGTTTTAAAATTACATATATTCTTTTCGGTTTTTTCTTCTGGAAAATGAGAATAATACTCATAGAATTGTTGCAATGTATAGGAGAGTTAGTCTAGCAAAGCACTTGGCCCAGACATGGAAAATATATATATGTAAAAATGCCCGTAAAATATGGAAATCCAATTTTCATTTTGCACTGTATGTCTCAGCCACAAAAAGCTGTTTGTCTTTAATCTTCTGTTTTCATCTTCTTTTTCCTTAAGACTCAGGCCTCCTCTAAGAAATCTTCCCTGACCCCTCTAGGAAGCATGGATTCCCACCACCTCTTAGCTCCTCTAGGACTTGTAAATACCTCTTAGCATTCTGTGTGGGAGTTATCTGTGCTCCCATCTGCCCCAGGAGACTGTGAACTTCTCCGTGGCAGGGGGCTTCATCTTAATCATCTCTGTGCCCTTAGCTCCTGCTGCCTAGCCTGACTAGCACATAATGAATGCCCGGTCAATGTGTGGGCATTGAAATGCACAGCACGGGAAATGTGCAGAAGCATGTGAAAGTTTAAAGATAGGGCTGTGTGAAGATGCTAGCTTATCTCTCTGTAGTGGAAAATCTACTTTTACAAAGAAATATTTTACTACAGGCTTCTAGGTATGAAAAATCCAATGTAAAAAATTTTAAGATATTCAAAATTCAAAATTCTTCTATTCTTTTTAAAAATTTATTATTATTATTATTATTTTATTGGTACATTGTAGTCATATCTCTTGATGAAGTTCAGGGTGGTAGAGGCATACATTCATACAGCACTCAGTTACCATCCTATTTCCTCTTCCTTCCCTCCTTTCTATGCTCAGCATAGTGATTGACTTTGATAAGTTTGTGTATGTACATCATGTCCTTTGAGGTGGTTCCCTCTTCCCCCCTCCTATCTCTCAGTTAGGTTACCTTCTATTCTGAAGAAAGCACATTTCTAAAGTAAAAGAGCAGCGTCACACATCTCTGTTCTGTGTCCCTTGAGAAGGAAATACGTGGAAAGTATTTTTGTGTTCATGCTTTCCTCCTCAGCTTGACTCACATAGATCCAAGTGTGACTTGTAATTCAGTTGGAAAGTTGAATCTGTAATTAATTGTTGGATTAGAGATTTGCCAGATAAGATTTTTCTAGTCAAATCTTCCAAGTCAGGTAGACCTTAGTATCTTTCTGTGTCTTCCCTGAATTAGATGTGCAGCCTTGGGTAAACTGCCAGTTTATATAATTTGGAAACAATGACTTTCTAACATATTTATTTATTTATTTCTTAATTTTTGGTACTAGGGATTTAACCCAGGGCCATTCTACCTCCAAGCTATACTCTAGCCCTTTTTATTGAAATACAGTCTCTGTAAGTTGCTGAAACTGATCCTCCATTCTCAACTTCCCAAGTATCAGGATTAGTGGCATGTGCCTTCATGCCTGGTTCTAACAGTTATTTAAGGAGTGAACAGATTTTCATAGAAGTAAATGCCAGCAGACAGATTTTGTCTGCTTTGTTCTCTGCTGAATCCCCTGTGCTCAGTGAGTATTTTTTTTTTTTGCAGTACTGGGGATTGAACTCAGGGTCATTCTACCTCCGAGCTATACTCCCAGCCCTATTTTTTATTCTTTTTTATTTTGAAACAGGGTCTCATTAAGTTGTGGAGTGCCTCACTAGGTAGTGTGTGCCACCACACCCAGCTTCTCAATGAGTATTTGACATATAGTAGGCACTCTCATTTGTTGGATGAATGAAGCCTTAATAAATAGTAGCTGTTAGTCTCATTTCTGCAATTTTTATAAATTGCACAGTGGTTTTGTTGGGAGAAATTATTTTTCCAAAGGCCCATTATTTAAATATAAATTTAGAAAGGAGTTCCTGAGGAGCTGGTTAATTTAATATAGTTTCTCAGGCAAGTTAATTGTTGCCAGCAATTAAATGAGGCTGGTTGTTAGGAGTCTTACCCATGTATCTAGATTCTCTCCTGAGAGCCTTTTTTTTTTTTTTTTTTTTTTTTAAGATTTTCCAATGATTGTTTTTAGCTTTCACATATCTAGGAACAAGAAATTCAAGTCCATGTGCATCTTAGGTCTCTCAGCAACTCCAAACACTGTTGCTAAGCCACTAGGCTGTTGTAGATGACCTTTTAAATCAAATGCAGTTTTCTTATTATGTGGCTGTTGGGATAGCTTTTTGTTTTGCAAATAATGAAGTGTTTCCTATCTGGGTTGGACCTGTCAAATTGGAATAATGATGAATGCTAATTTTTCACTTAAGAGAATTCAACCCCAGTGTAGTTTATTTAATTTTTCTGTGTTTACTTTAAACATTTATTTGGTAGTTGAAAACTGTGACTTCTATTTTGCATGGGAGTTTTCCCTTTTGTTTTTAATAAAACAAAAAAAAGCGTATTTTTGGAGTAAAAGTTTTTCAAGAATGATGTTACTAAGTTATAATTATTATTCTTTAAAAAGAGAGAAGTATGTGATAGTGGAACAAGAAATTTAAAGTTGTATTTTGAATGCACATATACTTAGTGGACCTAAGTGTTATTTTCTCATTTATTTTTTTTACCTTTACCTAGAAAAAGTTGATGAAGTTAATATTCTGATTATGAGATACATTTTCACGATTTTTTTTTTTACCTCTTGGAGGTATTAACATTTCTCATGCTTACAGAATATGATAGTAATTATAATAAACATTGCATACTTGTGTAGTATTTTATAGTTTATATTTTTTGCCACATATATTATTTAACTTGAACTTCACAATGTCTCTGTGAGAAAGGGGCATTGTTTTTTTATATCTTTTTCTTTCCTGCAGTACACGTGGGAATTGAGATTTACAGAGGTAAAGAATCTTACCCCAAATCATGTATCTAGTAAGGATATAAAGCTTAGATCTGCTTAGTTTATTGCTTTTTCCACTACCACACACAGCTGAAGGTTAATATATATATTTGTATTGTCATATTAACTGCTTTCCCAAATGAAAAGTACTGAAGGGATTTACACATTCATGAACTTGCATCCTTGTATTTATTTCTATGTAGGATATTCAATTCAAAATCCTTTTTTCATTCATTCAATAAATATTTGTTTGGCTGGATGTGGTGGCACACATCTGAAATCCCAGCGACTTGAGAGGCTGAGGTGGAGGATCACAAGTTTGTTGACAGCCTGGATGACTTAGTAAGACCCTGTCTCAAAAAATAAAAAGAGCTGGAGTATAGCTCAGTGGTGGAGCACTCATGGGTTCCATCTCCAGTACCACAATAGAATAAAATAAAATAATAAAATAAAGTAAAAAGTATTTGTTTGAGCCGGGTGTGGTGGCGCACGCTTGTAATCCCAGCATTTGGGAGGCTGAGACCAGAGGATCCGGGTTCGCGGCCAGCCTCAGCTACCTAGTGAAGCACTCCGCAACTTAGTGAGACCTGGTTTCAAAATAAAGAATAAAAAATAGGGCTGGGGGTATAGCTCTAAGGTAGAACGGTCCTGAGTTCAATCCCCAGTACCGCAAAAAAAAAAAAAAAAAAAGTATTTGTTTGGCTTCTACTGTGAGCTAAGCACTATGTGGTTTTAGGAACTGCAGGTATAATAAACAAAAGAGCCTAAAATTTCTGCCCTGGTGGAGTTCTAGTTTGACAGGTGATAAAACAAGATACCATCTATAAACATGCTGAGGATATAAGTGCTAAGGAGAAAAAAGTAAGCCAGGAAAGAGGGCAATGGAATATTGGGGGAAGGAAAAGGATTGAAATTTTAGATAAGATAGGCCAGGCAAACCTCACCAAGGTATGAGTTCTAGGCATGATTTCCAGGAGTCACACGGTGACTGAGAGTTGGTTACTGTAATACATCTGTACAATACATGCAGGGATGTGGAGGGCCAGCCGGCCACTCAAGCAGGCTGCCCAGCCATCCCATAGGGAAGAGGTCAGCAGGAGCAATTGTACAAGGCAGATGTCTACATCAACCACATTGAAGGGCTGGGGATGGGGGTGGTGGAGAACTGGAAACCATGTCAAAGCAGAGCCCTGCTCCTGGTATAAGATTGTCAAACTTGTATTTATTATGGATCTGAAGGCAACATAAAATTATAAGCCTTCACTATAGATGGCAGTATTCTTCAAATTAATTCATGTACAGATTCAGTGCAATCAATAAAAATCCCAGCTAGCTTTTTTTTTTCCTATAGACATTGACAACCTGATCTTAAAATTCATGTAATAATGCAAGGAATTCAGAAGAGCTAAAACAATCTTAAAAGGAAGAACAAATTGGAAAAACTTAACCTTCCTGATTTCAATTTATTACAAAGTGACAATAATCAATATAGTGTGATACTGACATAGGATCGACATATAGCTCAGTCTTACATGTGTGATCAATTGATTTTTAGTGTGAGTGTCAAGATAATTAATTGAGCAAGAATAATTTTTTTGAAACAAATGATGATGAGAAAACTGGAATCCACATGCAAAAGAACAAGGTTGATCCCCTTTTCATAGCATACAGAAAAAAGTCACTCAAAATCTATCAAAGGCCAAAATACAAGAGCTAGAACAATAACTCTTAGGTCAGGCATCGTGGCACACACATGTAATCCTAATACTAGGGAGGCTGAGGGGAATTCTTCAGGAGAATTGGAGGTTTGAGGTCAGCCTCAACAGCTTAGTGAGGCCCTCAGTACTTTAGCAAGGGAGCCAGGTGTAGTGGCACATGCCCATAATTCCAGTATTTGAGAAGTTGAGATAAGATTGTGGGTTCAAGAACAGCCTCAGCAACATAGTGAGACTCTCAATAACCAAGTGAGACCCTATTCCAAAATAAAATACAAAAGGGCTAGAGGTGTAGCTTAGAGGTAGAATGCCCCTGGGTTCTATTCCTAGTACTAAAAAAAAAGGTCTGGGGGGCTGGAGGTATATATTGGAGGCAGAATGCCCTTGGGTTCAATTGCTAGTACCAAAACCAAACACAGGAATACATTTTCATGACCATGAGCTAGGCAGTAGTTTCATAAATATAATATCCTAAAACACAACAAAATTAAAAGTAAGTAAATTGTACTTCATCAAAATGAAAAACTTCTGTGCTGCAAAACCATCAAGAAAGTTGTAAGACAATCTACAGAATGGGAGAAAATATTTGAAAATAATATATTTGATAAGGAACTTTCATCTAGATTACAAAATGAACTCTTACAACTCAAGAATGAAAAGATATATAACTCAGGTGAAAAATGAGCAAAGATCTGAATCCACATTTTCCTAAATAATACTTACAAATGGCCTATCTGCACATGAAATGATGTTCAGTATCATCAACTTTGGGGAAATACGAATAAAAACCACAGTAAGGACTAAGGGTATAGCTCAGAGGAAGAGCATGTGCTTAGTGTGCATGGTGCTCTGGATTAGGCCTTGATAACTCTATATTACAGATGAGGAAACTGAGTCAGGTAACTTGGATCATATAGGGGTGTGTGTGTGTGTGTGTGTGTGTGTGTGTGTGTGTGTGTGTAGGGTTACTGGGGATTGAACCCCGGGGCACTCTACCTCTGATATATACCTCCAGTCCTATTTTATTATTTTTATTTTGAAACAGGATCTTACTAAAATACCTCATGCTGGCCTTGAACCTGTGATCCTCCTGGGATTACAGGTGTGTGCCACCATACCGTCAGCCTCAGCCTCAAATAGCTTTTAAATGATGAAGCTGGGATTGGAATCAAGTTTTCTAAAATCCCAGTGCTAGTACATCTATGTTGATCAGTGGGGGCACCAGCTTCAGTCTTCTTTGGTTCTGTTTTTGGCAGAAATACTGTAAACTCCAGTATGAAGCACCTTTCTCTATGAGAAATTAGATCCTTAGCTCAAATCCCCCAAGTTATAATTGTATGATTTTACAATTATACAATTGTATAATTGATGATGCATTATATATATGCATATAACAGGTTTCTCCTATTTCATTTGAGTATAGGCATGAACCACTAACAACCTTCTCTTTTTTTTTCTTTCCCTCTCCTGTAGCAATGGTGAACTAGACCCCTGGACAGCAGGTGGAGTGACCAAAGACCTCACAGACAGCCTGGTTGCAATCACCATCCCAGAGGGGGCCCATCATTTGGATCTCCGAGCCAACAATGCTTTCGATCCTCCATCCGTATTGTTAGCCCGTGCCTTGGAAGTTAGGTACCTGAAGCGGTGGATCAAAGATTTCTATGACGACACCAGAAGGCAGCACTGAGCACCTGTGGATCACTTTCAGTTTCTTCTTATGTCCACTCCACTCGCATTCCCATTCACGTTGTTTTTCTACATGTACTTTTCCTTGTTTGTCATTATATTTGGTGGGGCTGAGGTTGAGATAGAACAGAGTACAATGGAGGTGAGAGCAGCTGTCCCACCCATGTGATTGCCCGGGTTCTTGTTGTCTTTGCATTGCCTCCAGCCTCCAGGAAGAATCTCATTATTGCAGCTCCTACACCATCAGTGGTCCTCATAACCGGAGCAGAGTTCCTGACTGCCTTTCATAGTGCTTCCTTTGTTTCTCAGCAAGCAGGGATTTCTGCTTGGTTTTGAGGTCAAAGTCTCTTTGTAAGTCCCTATTCCTCCAAAAAGGGTAGCAGAAGATGGATAAAAATGATGTAATTGCAGCTGGTAGGAAGGATGTCTGATGCCAATCCAGGAAACGGGCCATTTCTTTTGTACTTGATTTAATGACTAAACTGTGCTGTAAATAAAGAATAAAGCTGGACCTTATACCTGTGTGTTGCTTCTGAAGCTTGCCCAGTGGTTGGGAATACAGTATGCCCTGGACTTAGCTGTGTTTGGAAAGTCCTTTAGTTTTGTCTCTTCCACTTGGCAAGTTTTCTCAGTTCTGGGATATTTGCCACTGTGGTACTGCCAGTAAGAAATTTGGCCTTTTCCAGCTTCATTTTTCTTTGTTTCTAAGGTCAGTTTTGTGGCAATTTGGTTAAATTCTGCCAGTTTAGGAAAATGACTTTGTTTCACCTTGTACTTTAAATCTGAACAACACATTAAAAAAAAAATCTGAACAAGTTCTATGCTGTAGTCACTGATGGCTCTTCAGCAAAAAGCCTTTAAAATTGATGAATCAGTTATTAATGGAAAGTAGAATGTAGTTATGTTCAGTGTAGTGTTTTTTGTTTTCTTCCCTAGTGGCCATTACTGCTGTCATTAAAGCCAGAAGTTTCAGGACACTGAGAGGCAGGTGCATGAGGACTTTTCTGTATGGCTTCCAAAAGACAAGATGACTAATTCATTCAGGCAGCATATTTGACATTAATAAATGGCCAAGCCGTTCCTATTTCCAAGGGGTTGGCTCCTTTCAAGCAGTTCTTACACTGAGACCTTTCTTCAGAAGAGCTTTTCTAGGATAACAAATAGGGTTGGATCAAAACCTTTCAGGGACACACAGAGAGACTAACAGTTTCTACTTTGTTGAAAGATTTCTTCCTCCTGTTTTTTATTTTTCTCTCAGTAATTTTGTCTTTTCCCTAACTTGGGAACATTTTTTTTTTCTTTTTAAAAACTATACCTTGAGCTTAATCATTTCAAAAGCAGTTTTTTATTTTTATTTTTTAAATGCACATATAAAGTTCTTTCGTGGGTAGGAGACTGCAACATTTCCCTGGTATCTGAGAGATACAGGAAAAATCTTTGTCTTGTTTTGGAAGCTTTCAACTCTCATTGTAATGAGTTGCCCATCAAAGCATTTGATCACTATTTTTGTTTCAGCATCAGAGAACAGTCTACTGTGGTGGGAATTTAAAGGTCAAAATAATACAAGTTGTTATTCTTTGTCAATGAAGAGGTTATATAATGCAGGGTTGGGGGGCTTAATAGAGGATTAGAATAGGATATTCTTACCATTTAGGAATTTAGGCTGTTTTCC
>PVLC010014719.1:0-21301 GCA_004027655.1 Graphiurus murinus
ATAGTTGGCAGGATATTGTATGGGAGGGATTGGCGCGCAATGTGGTGCGCAGGTTCGCGGTGCGCAGCGCCCTCTCCCTTGTTTTTCCTGGGCTCTGTGTGGTTCCACTCCTCTTTCTATCTGTCAAGCAGTTGCGCTTGCTGCCTCCTGGTTCCAGCCTTGCTGTGCAGTCGGTCCCCTAGGCTCTGTTGTGGAGCCCCGGATATGTCCCACTGGAGTTTAGGCTGATCGCACCACACGCTCCCGTCACTGTGTCTGGTAGCAGAATGCCCCGCCTGGGTTGAGCGTGGGGGTCTGGAGGTGCCCACACCACGCCCGGTCCCCAGGTCCACCGCGGTGCCCAGCCCTCGGAACTGGGCTCACCTCTGCAGTCCCGGGTCCCAATTCCAGGAGCCCGCAGCCCTCGGTCTGATGTCAGTAGCCCGCACCGCGCCTGCAGACCCGCAGAGGTGCTGCCTGGAGTACTCCCTTGTTTCCAGACCAGTTCTCCGCGGTCCCTGAGTCCACCGGAGTGCCTAGTTCTCGGGATGGGAGTCACCTCCACAGCCCCAGGTCTCCTCTCCGCCAGTGAGCCCCAGCTCACCTCCGCAGTTCCCAGTTGCAGCTCTGCCGAGCCTGCGGCCGGGCCGGAGGCCGGCAGCCCGCACTCGCCTGCAGTTCCGCCGAGTTGTTGTATGGAGGACTCCTATGTTTCCCCGATCGGCTATCTGAGTTTTCTTCCATTGTGGTTCAGCTTTCGCCCCTTTTTGTTGCTTTTTTCCTTCTGTAAAGAGGCTGGTTTTGGGGCAAATTTGATTTGAAAGAACAGAGTCTGGGGAGAGGTATTTCACTCAGACGCCATCTTGTCCCCCCAAAAAAGTTAGTGAGACTCTTTAAAAAAATTAAATTAAATTAAAAATATAAATAAGTAAATAAATAGCATTGAAGGTGTAGCTTGGAGATATAATGCCCCCGGGTTCAATTCCCAATCATACACACACACACACACACACACACACACACACACACACACACACAGAAAGAAAGAAATATCTTTTTTATACATTACCAGCATCAGTTATTTTGTTATATCAATAGACAATGGATTATGTAATTACCACTAATAAAAAAAAAATCTATTCAGATCCTTCAAGATTATAGGATAAGATGAAGAAAGCTAATGATTTTCTCTACTGCAGCTTCCCATTTATTTGGGCTATCTTGACCTTTGTTCCTTATAGCCCCCTTCTTGTCTTAAAATATGGGTTTCTATCTTCTCTGTCCAGGTCCCTAGGCTGCTAGATAGTATGTTCTGGGGATAGCATTTGAACTGTGCTAATATTGACAATACTGGATTGTCTTCCGAGGAAAATTCGATATTCCAAATTAGTAGTGTAAAGGCAGGCAAATTAATCTAATACCTATCCATGTAAATGTTGTTAGTCTGAGATAAGAGGGTAGGGTAGAAATGAAGACTGGCTCAAAGAAGGGTGTAGATAGCACCAAGAACATCTAATTAGTCTTAGGGATGAGCATCAAAATATCAGGGAAACTTGGATAGATTTAGAAGGGTCCCAGTCCTCCGAGATCATAGGGATCAGATTAAAAATATGAGGTACTAGAAACTGTCAGATACTAAGTGGAAAGGGATACTAGTTGCCCAGCCAACTGATCTATAATTTATTGTAATGTTTGTTGTTAGTAGGGAATTTAATTTTCCACTGAAGTCTAAGTAAGAATAGTTAGATGGTTTGGTTCTCATTTTGGTACCCTGAGGTAGAAACTTAATACTATGGAGACGCCCACTGTTTAGAAAAGTTCTTCCGATTTCTGTAAGGCTTAGGTTATCATTCATTTCGGAAATTGAGTAGAACCAAGTTAGTAATTCTGTACTTTAAGATATGGGGGGGGGCATCTCTTAGACTGGGCAAGTATAGGTTGGACTCATTGCTGAAGCTTTGCTCTCTACTATTGTGCATTCTTCTGTGACAGCATCTGAGGTGAAACATTGCCAAACGTTGCACCAGGAGACCTTTCAATGGGTCATAAAAATGCTATAAAAACATGAAAATTGCTGTCATAAGAAAGACATAACAAAATAAGGTTATTTCCAAAATTCAGAAGCTAAGAAAAACTGAGAAATGAAAACATTCTACATATTCCAGTGTTTATAGGTACAGTACCTTCGCAACCATTTACACAGCCAAGTATTATTTGCATTTATAATACACTTTAGAAAATTCTACCACTAAGTGTATATCATTTCCTTTCTTTGGAATTCATCTCTAATTTGAGTTTGTTTCTATATTTGTTTGATACATTGAAGAGCATTAATTTCTTTTTTTCTCTGTCTTTTGAAAGGACCCACAAAACTCCATTACATAGGAGAGGATGATTGCTATCACTTTGATCCTTAGAAAAATAATGCTGTGTTAAAAGTATCATTCATAATGTCAACTTTGAATTGATAAAAAGCTTATTTGAAATATTCCTCACTAATAAATCTGATGACCAACCTCTCTTCCCGACAAAAGCACCTTTGCTTTCATTTTTAGCATTTGTTTTTCCTATAAAATTTCTAGGTATCCATTAACACTGACAATTTGAGGTAAAGTGTTCAGAGGGAATTCATTTTCCATATGCCTTGTATGCAGATGTGGCTGTATTGAGATACAGTGACTATTCATATCACCATTATAAACATTCTGAACATGCTTGAGCAATAGTCATAAACACATTAAATAAGACCATCCCAAGCAGTAGGAACCTCTGTCTGCTGGCCAGCAATCCCCTTCTGTATGTCATTTGATGTAATGTGCTCCCATTTCTGCTGTTACCACATGCAATGTACTTGAAAATATGCTAGGTTGAATTGAAATCTGATTGCATCTGGGTTTAGGTTTTTGAGATATTACCTATTTTACTAAGATACATTTCTCTGTCTTCTTTTTAATTCTACAAATATGTATACACATTCACATCCCTTCACTCCTTTTTTCTCTTCTTTACATTCATGGGTCAAGTGGGATTCCTGAGTCTTTTTTAAAATGTAGTCAAGATGTAGAAATGATAAAACAGTATTGTAAAGATTATAACAGAGAAAAGTACAAAGGAAATGGAGAGATATAAAGGCATGGGAAAGAAAAAGAGGGAAGAAACAAACAAACAAAAAAGACAAAATACTCCCTTCGACAGGCTCACAGATTAGTAGTCTTCTGCACATCGGATAACAGTCCATCATATGTCATTGGTACTTCATTACCAGAGTACTATCTTATTCATGATTTCATTTTCCACAGTTTAATTTATCCTTGGTCAGATAAGGTCAGGAAGTATCACATGGAAAATACCTGAAATAAACAATTAATAGATTTTAAATTGTGCACCATTCTGAATATCATAATGCTGGCCTGTTCTGTCCCACCTGAGATAAGAATCATCTCTTTGTCCAATGTATCTGGGCTGTGTATACTACCTGCCCATGATCCACTTAGTCACCGTTGGTGATATCAAATCAACTATTTTAGTAAGGCAGTGCTTTTTTCAAGTAACTCTCCTTTTACTTAATAATGGCCTCAAACTATGAGAGTATGATTCTGACTGGCAATTCTGATATGCCAAAAAGAATCTGAAAATGCTTCATTTAAGTGAAATGGTGAAAGGATATTATGATATCATAGCATATTCTAATAATTGTTCTATTTTATAATTATTTATTATCGTTAATCACTTACTGTGCCTAATTTACAAATTAAACTTTATCATAGGCATATGTATATAAGGGCAAAAACTGTATGTATAGGGCTTGGTACTTTCTGTAGTTTCAGGCATCTACTAGGGGTCTCAGAATGCATTCCCCACAGAGAAGGGTGTTTACTATAATTTCTAAACATGTAAATCATTCAAGTACATATTTATAATCATATTTCATTTTTCTTAGTATGTTTTCCTTATTTAAAAGCCTTTCATAGGAAAATAAATCAGTAGGAACACATTTGATCAGTTCTCATGATTACCTTCTATTTTGGAAGACAAAGAAAATGTGGTGATTCAGTATGGACCACAGAAGGCTATGCGAACTGAAGCCATAGGATATTTTTACAGTTATTTTCTTGAGGCTTCACTTTGAAAAGTTACATCTATTCATGGGTTCTATATAACAATGAAATGTAGGCATAAATAAAACTATGTGTATGCTTTCCCAGATGATCAAATCATCAACTCATTTCTCTGTAATCTGAACTCTACTGTGCTTTCAGTGATGAATCTTAGCATAAGGATGGCCCCTTCCCCAAAGAGGATTGCAGTTTTCAGTGGCCAGTGTTACATGGTGTGTATCATACAAGAAGGCTGCATAGTTAGTACAACTACCATCAAGCCAGTACCTGACAAGAAACATTATTTTGGTTCACCAGGTACAGTGAAGATCTAGTCTCAGAACTTCTAACTTGTCCAAGCCCCAGAGTTAATTGGACCCGATGAGATATTCGTCTTATCAAACTTACAAAGAGCATATGTGTAAACAAGAACATCAAGTATTTGTTTATGATAAAGGAGGACCATCTAGAGCCTGTAACATTCATGATTTCTAGTCAGTACTGTTCCTGATAACACATAAATATAATATATACTAAAATATGTATTATAAACATATGAAATATATATGTATACATGAATGTAAATAATTAGAAATTTGATGGGTGAACTTGAATGTACAGAAAAGGGAGGTAGATGAATTTGGAGAGATGAGGTCCTAAAACATGTAAGTTACTTATTTATAGACAGTCATAGTCTCTTGATTTATTTCTATATAGGGCCAATCTCCTTCATAAATACAGAAATTCACTACATCAAATCTTACTCTATAATCTTACTATCTCCTTCCTTCCTTCCTTCCTTCCTTCCTTCCTTCCTTCCTTCCTTCCTTCCTTCTTTCCCTCCTTCCTTCTTTCCTTCCTTCCTCCCTTCCTCATTCTTTCTTCTCTCTCTTAGAGAAATATATTTCTCTAAGTACTTGTAAAGCATCTCTCTGCTACCCCATATCCTGCCTATACAGTGTCCTCCTAGTAAATTCACTCATCCATGTTCTTCATACAATAGTTACATTATTGGTATGAGTCCTCAACTCAGGAGCTCAAGATCTGTAGGGTCCTTGGCTAACATGATGGAAAAGAATTTCAGCATGTGCCAGTCAGAGACATGGACAGAGGTTTATTTAGGGGAAAAGGAAGGAATACACATTCAAGAGAGAATATGAGCCACCTCAAGATGAAGAAGGCATCTTGGGGAGTGCCAGGTTCTTTTCTTATAGGGTATGTTCATGAAAGGTACGGCTAGAGGCATTATGTGAGTATGATCTTAGTCCAGTAGTCCCTGAGGCATTTTATGGTGATCTGGTTGTCTGGTCAGCTTTAGGGTCCTCAGGCTGATTGAGATCTTCATTGTCTGATTGACAGATAAGTTAGAGAGTGTCCTAAATTATAGGTTTCTCAAAATATTATACCTGTTTTATTTTAAATGCACAGGACAATTATAGATTCTTTCAGGTAACTCTAGAATCTACAGGTTTCCCAGAAATTTGGGAGAGTCAGGCCTAGGAAAGACAGCTGGTTTGGGGATTAAAGGCTGACACACTTCAGCTATAGGTTCTTATGTTAAAGCTATATTTTACTGTCCCTTCCTGTCCATCTCCTTTCTACCTACTTATTTATTCTACCCTATATCAAGATGACACAGCCATTGTGTCTCATCCTTTCTCTATAAAATCTGACTTCCATTACTTATCACTTCCTTTCTGTACTTTGTCAGTTTATTTTTAATTTTAATGATATCCTATAACCCTTCTTACCTTTAATCTTCCCTCTGATCCTGGATTCCAAAGAATTCTTTGTATCAACACCTAATTAACCTTCTAAAAATAATGCTTTCCCCCTTGCTGTTGAGCTTTCAAATTTTGATTATTTTCCATTTTCTGAGATCCAGACTTTTCCTCATGTTCTCTAAGTTATATACCCAACCTACCTCAAATAAAAATAAAGCTCTAGAAGACAAAGAGGAAGAAGAACATCCAAGGGAGGATGGAGGATTCAAGGAGAGCAATGGGAGTGGGGATTATCAAAGTGTGTTATATGTATGTACAAATATGCCAGAGTAATGCTGGCAAGGGTGTGGAGAAGTGGGAATCCTAATATATTGTTGGTGGGATTGCAAATTGGTGCAAGCACTTTGGAAAACAGTATGGAGGACCCTCAGACAAATTATAATGAACCTACCATATGATCCATCAGTACCACTTCTGGGTATCTACCCAAATGAATGGAAACCAAACTATCAGACAGATGCATGTGTATCTATGTTTATAGCTGCACAATTCACAGTTGCCAAACTATGGAAACAGCCAAGATGTCCATCGACAGATGAATGGATTACAAAACTATGGGATATGTACACAATGGAATTTTACTCAGTCATAAAGAAGAACAAAATCATGTTATTTGCAGGGAAATGGATACAACTGGAAAACCTTATCTTAAATGAGATTAGTCAGTCACAAAGAGTAAAAAGGCATATGTTCTCCCTAATATGCAGATGCTAGGGAGAAAATGAGGCATAAGAGGGACTCCAGATGAAAAAGGAGAAACCTAGATAAGCAAAGAAGTTGACTTAACTGAAGGTGATGAGCGGGGCGGGGGACACCCTAATGCACATGATGTAGTTTCACAAATATATCAAAGTCAATCACTAAACTCAACTTGAGAAGGAGGGAGGGAGAGGGAGTGGGGTGGGAATTGGGGAAGGGGTTAAATTAGAAATGTGTGCATGTATGCCTTTATCAGCTTGTACCTAACAAAGATGTATGATTACAATGCACCAATTAATAAAAAAAATAAATAAATAAAAGAATATTCAAATTGAAACGTTTAAAATTGAAAAATAAAAACAATAGTTAAAATATTTTTTAAAATTAAAAAAATATGCCAGAGTAAAACCCATTAATATGCATTAACAACAACAACAACAGCAGCAAACTATTTCTGTTATTACTATCCTCCATCATAGCATTCTCTGTCCCACTTTATTTTCTTTTTGATAATGAGTCTCACTTTGGTTTATTTTTCTTATGTCATGTTCTGGGAACTTATACTTGTTCTGACCTTGCACTTAGGGAATGTCTGTTTCCCTCTAGATTACAATTCCTACGTGACTTACAACCTAGTTAATTTATACTAGGCAAGTATGGGCATAGCAACAAATGTGCCTTACTCATAGTTCTTTGTAAACTACCAATAGCAATCCCCACTTATCCACCATGGATAGGTTCTAAAACCACAGTGGGGGCCTGAAACTGTGGCTAGTACCAAATCTACATATACTGTTTTTTTTTTTTTTTTCCTCCTGTTCATGCTATTCAGGTTTATATTTAATTTTTTTTTTTTCTTTTTTTGGCGGTACTGGGGATTGAACTCAGGGGCATTCTACCTCCTAGCTATACCCCCAGCCCCTATTTTTTATTCTTTATTTTGAAACCGAGTCTCACTAAGTTGCGGAGTGCCTCACTCGAATGCTGGGATTACAAGCGTGCGCCACCACGCCCGGCTTATATTTAATTTCAAGTTAAGAACAGTAAGAGATCCACAATAATCAGTGATTATAAAATACTACAGCTCTAATAATATATTTTCAAGGAGGCATATAGAACAGGAATTTCCAAAGGTCATCCTCAACCAGTCAAGGTTCCAACACGTATATAAAAATTCATTTGTACATAAAAATTCTTAAAAATACAACATGCATATAAAATTATTTTCCATTAGTTAAAATCTTTCCTATTTGTTTAGCCCCTTTAAGCAGTGCTCTTATCTTATCTCAGGTAGCTAGAGGGTTAATGTGTCCTGTAAATTCCAGGGAGATCAGGTGGGAGTGGGCAAAATAATATTTGTAGTAACTATTTAGATAAACTTGCAAAGCCTGTTTCTAGACTAGTGCTTGGAACCTGAAACATGCAATCTGGGAAGCCCTTTTTGAAATAAAACATAAAATTACTAACATAAATTGAACATGGAAAAGAATATTTATAAAGATAAAGCTGTTGTAATAAATTATATATTTAAGATGTGATAACACATCAGAAATTTCAGAAAAATAGCATAATTTTCATTAATCAGCTGTCAGACACCTCTAAACGAATTTTTATGCTAAAAAAGCCCCTCTTATAATTTTTTAAATAATATTTTCTGTAGAAACAGATAATTGAGTTGATTATGACTAAATTTGTTATGTTTTAATTTTTAATAATGTAAAAAAGAGCTTACAGCTTATTATAAAGTAATATAAGATTTTATAATGTCAAATGTGAGGTCTCTTCCAATTTTTCCTTTTCATATGTTATATAAATTCAAGAATTTACCCAAAGACTGGCTTCCACTTCAATTTCCTCTCCATAACCCATTTATTTTGGTAAAAGACACACACACACACACATAAGTTCACACTACTGGACAACTCAAGGTCCTGTGTCTTTATGCCATAAGGCCAAGCACATAAACGAATGAATGGTAGAGGTATTCATGGAACGCATTTATACATAGAAATTATGGTCAATCATTTATCAAAACACAGGAGTGACTAAAATCCAAACACACACACACACACACATATTCACACACAGTAGCTAACCTTAATAAATATGTGTGTCTGTGTGTGTATGTGTGTGTGTGTATGTGTGTGTATGTGTGTATGTGTGTGTGTGTGTGTACGTGTGTGTAGATCTAACTACTTAGATAGATCTCCAAATGTTCATGGCCACACAAGGAGGAGTTTGATGAAAGTGAAAAGTGAAGGCAGAGTAGAAATATATAGTGGTCTTTACCAATTGCTTTTAAAAATATCATGTTTTTGAAAATATTTCCAGGATCCTTTTCAGGACCTAAATGAAGGTTCCAGGAGGCAATCTTCATTCACTTTGTCTTAAATTTTCTCTCTGGGAAGCCAATCTTTTCCTTAATGATGTATAACCTAATTATCCGAAGACCTGCTTCAATAATTTAGGTGGTCTTTCACATGATTTATATTTTTCACATTTCTTCAGCATTTTTCACTTCCTTTCTTCCCTTTTAGATAATCAGACATTCCCTCTTCACTGGCTCCTTTTCTTTGAAGCCAAAAATGGATTCAAGAACTCCCCATTTCAGAAAGAGTGCTAACACCTACCTCCTCTCTTCTCCCCTCATTCCTTACTGTATAATCAAATGCAGGCCTATCCTTCCTTTCATCACTACTACAATTCTTACAAAATAAATTATAACTGTCACCCACACTTCTTTGTTTCCATACTTACCTTGACCTATTGAAATTAGACTTTTTTCCTTTACAGCCTATTGAATAGACTTGTGTCACAATCCTCCATGACCTACTTCTTAAATTCAGATGCCCTTTTAATTTCTTGAATTATAAGACTTCAACTTAACATTTTAATTCCTTGTGACATTTAGATTTTTTGAAATTCAAAATTATGATATACCAATTCAACATGACTGGATAAATGCACACTGCCTATAGTGCAGTTCATGTTGGAGCACATGACCTACTGAAATTGCATATATGAAATTATTGGATCCTGACTCTTCCTAATATGGCTAATTCTGCTGCCTGCCCTGCTTTAAGTTTGTATTGTGACATTTCCCTCATCAAGAAGCTTTAAATAATATTTTCCGACCACATATGTGGTACTGTGAGGATCGATGCTCATTAAGTGTGCTAAGTGAAACTCATGAGTGGAGTAGAAAACATTAGCTATAAATCAAAATTAACAAATGTGACTTCAATTCTCAGGAGGCAAAACACTTTGAATCTTAAATAATATGACTGTCAGGAATCGCACTGAAAGATGCATCTCTCCCCAAATATTTGCACAGATGAAATGCAAAGAAGTAAGCTGTCAAGACAGACAAGGAAAAGGAAATCTGTTGCTTGGCCCTTGAACAAGTTAATTTAAGGATATACACCATTGGAGTTCCCTTCTCAAATGGATCCATGTGGAAAATCCAGATGGCTGAACCACCATCTCATAAACCAAGCCTGTGCCAAGGCCTGGCTACAGTTAAGGCATTTTACGTACTGCTGAACATTTTTAAATCACTTATATTTAAGAAAGAAACATTCAGATCATCCCTTAATAAAACAATTTTATTTCATGCTGAGAGGCTTAATGAGAATTGGTCTGCAGAGGTGGTGGGACAGTAGCAGGAGTGTTCACATAATTTTTTAAAAAGTGTTAAAAATTTGAAGCATCAGCTATATGTCAGAAACTGCCAATCTTGAGTCTACAGAAACTTAGTTCTTTTTTGGAAATTCCTTACTCAGTATATTGCTAAAAACATAAAGGAAAGAATTAGCCTGGACTATTTCCTCTCCTCTCTTTCTTACAATCCAATAAATTAGCAAGCAGTGAATTTATGCCTTATTGTTATAATCAGATTCAGGCTTATTCTCCATCCTTCCTTTACCACTACAATTTGTATAAGAGAAATTACAACTACTGCCATATTTTCTCTTCTTCCTCAACCTCAATTAGGCAGCCTATTAAAAATATCTTTGTCATGATTACCTACGACCTACTTCTTATTCAAGTTTCAGCCTTTGGTTTTACCTTTTGGAAATATCTTCAACATGTTAACTCTTACTGACATTGTCCCTGCCTACTGCGATTATTAGCATTCTCACAACACATTGAAGAAAATCCTGGATATATGAATGACATTGAAAGTGAAAAAATGTGTGTGTTTGCCCACTCCTGTAACACCAGTACTTGGGAGGCTACAATAGGAGGATCTCAGGTTTGAGACCAGCCTCAGCAATTTAGTAAGACCCTGTTTCAAAATAGAAAATAAAAAAGACTGGGATGTAGCACAGCGGTAGAGTGCCCCCGGATTCCATCCCTAGTACCTATAACCATCCCCCTCAACACACACACATGCAAAGTGCAAAGAAGTTGGAAGCTGACCCAAATTTAGGAGTAGGACAATTTGTCAAATGTTTCAGTCACTCCAGTTTCTATAAGAAAGTCCTATAGAGTGGGTGGCTTATAAACAAAAGATATTTATTTCTCAAAGTTTCAGGGTCTGGAAGGTGCTGGCTGACTTGGTGTCTGGTAAGTGCCTGCTTACTCATGGATGGAACCTTCCTCTCACAGAGGAAGCAAGTCACCTCTCCAGGGCTGCTTTTTTGTTTGTTTAGCTTTTGGTAGTAGAGACCGAACCCAAGGTTGCTCTACCTCTGAGGTACATTCGCATCCCTATTTTATTTTTCATTTTGAAACAGGATCTCACTAAGTTGCTGAGGTCTTCCATAAGTTGCCGAAGCTAACTTTGAACCCGTACCTGGGATTCTCCTGTCTCAGCTTCCCAAGTACTGAGTTATAGGAAAGTAACATCAAGCCCTGCCTGGGGCCTCTTTTAAAAAGGAATTAATCCTATAAACTAATAAACTATTAAGGGCTCTACATCTACTATTATCCCTTGGGGGA
Source organism: Graphiurus murinus (assembly GCA_004027655.1). Taxonomy (NCBI): domain Eukaryota; kingdom Metazoa; phylum Chordata; class Mammalia; order Rodentia; family Gliridae; genus Graphiurus; species Graphiurus murinus. The sequence goes on from PVLC010014719.1 coordinate 11,504, forward strand.
TAGGATTTCAATATATGAATTGTGGGGACCTAAACTCTCAAACCATAACAGAAAGACATAGAAAAGATGCTCTGTATTGAAAGACATATCATGAGAAGAAAGAGATAAGCACTATTCAAACAGTGAATAAAGTTTTTACTGAAAAAGTTTACAATTTCTCTCCTGTTTTAATTATAGCATATTATATTTATGATCCTCTATTTTTCTTTCATTATATATTTAAAATTGGTAATAAGAGAGTCTTTAATACTTTGACAAAAATATTAGAAGTCATAGAATAATTTTCATTTTTCCTAATGATTTCTTAAGATCAGTGTGCTTGCTTTTAGTTTGTGTAGTCATCTTTATGGTCATATATTATCAGGTCTCATTTTATGTATGTACGTATGTATGTATGCATAGTTACAAATTAAATCATAGGATACACATTTTGAAAAGACTTTTTTTTTTTTTTGCATTGCCATGAATACACAGCATTTCATTGGTATATCTGAGTATGTTGGTGCATATATATGTGGCTCTAGTGCTACTACCCTACCTTGGAAACTGAATACCATCTCATTCCTCACTCACAAAATCAATGAGATCTTCTCTTTTTCTCTCCTTCATGAACATTTTGTTGAACATAGCTTTATTTTCCCTACCTTGATTAGAAAAAGAAAATTGTTCAGGTATTGTTGTTATTAGTATTAGTATTAGTATTAGTATTAGTATTAGTATTATTGTGCAGTGCTGAGGCTCAAACTCAGAGCCTTCTTCATGTCAAGCAAGTACACTCCCAGCCTCCAAATTCAAATCTGAGTGACACCAAAAGGTAGTAAAGGAAAGGAATATTACCTAACTTTGTTTTTTAATATCCATTAACGTTTTTTAAAGGCTAACACTGCTCTAGGAAAACTGTGCTATGTCCTTTTCCATACCAAATGGTAGAAAATAAAACATAAAAACATTTTCTTCTTCATATTAAAGATTCCAGCTTCTAAGACCCCGCAATCTTATTTTTTTAGGGTTTTAAAATCATAATTTTCTCCTTGAGTTCAAATGTCAATCTCTCATTTTTTGCAATTGCAAAACTTCTTTGAATTATATTTTTTAGCCTTTGTGGATCTGAGTTTTACTTCATAGGCAGAGAAACAAGCCTATTCTAAGCAGACATTGTTATTTTATAATAATGGAATATATCATTTTCTCAAGTATGTCTGACAGCCTTTAGCCAATGTTTTTGTTTTGTCCATAATGGCTCTTTATTATTAGTTCTGCCCTTGGAATGAGACTCTGTTCTTTTCCAGAGAACGTGTCCTAATTTTTTTTCTTTGTTAGATGCCTTCCATTGTAGTAGACAGCAGTTTGTGATTTCACCACACACTTGGCAGATATCCTCATTTCTTATAACTATCACATCAACATCAGTCAGATATCAATGATAACAATGCCCCTCTTCAGGCTCTTTCCTAAGCTGATTCATCTGGCTTCCCCTCCTTGAATGGCATTTATTAGAGCCATGTACCAAGATAATCATACTCCAAAGCAAAAGATGCTCTATCTTACCAATTACTTCCTGGACCTTGTTCAAATGGAAACCAAAACACCCTGAGCAATTTTACACATCTTTAGAATTTATGAAAGCACATGGGGAGCTAAAAATGATTTTAGAACTCTTTTCTGGATGACAGAAGAGATATTTATTCTACGTATATAATATCAATGTTATAACATTATTTGTCAAGTACTAAAGAACAGAGTGGCAAGTTTCTATGGAAATTCAAAATTATAATGCACTGAATAGTCATAGTTCAGTTCACATATTTACATCTATAAGACTACTCCATAGTCATTAAAATCCTGATCTACAGAATAATTATACAAAGAGAGCTTTCTGAATTATTATATCAACGTCAGCATACAATTTTAATGATTAAATGATACTCAGGTGCTTATCACAACTAATAACAAGTGACTTGAAAATTAAAGAAAATAGCATGCCACTCATGCAGGAAGGACAATTACTAATTTTCAGTCTTAAGAAACAAAGGACAAGATGTGGGAAACAACCGCAGTGAAGGAAGTGGTGCTGAAAACACCTCAAAAGCAGATTGAGGTTGTCTTGAAGTGTCAAAGAGTTTATAAGTTTTTGTGGAAAGCAGCTGGAGCTTCTAATCAAATTATAGGCTACCCACCTTGAAGTGACTGCTTTTTTTGCATTAACATGTATATAAGGCATACCATATGGTGCCATTTCCCTGGCATATTTTCATATATGTTAGTGTACATATTTAGATGCAGATCGGGCATAGATATACATAAAAATTCGTAAGGCTTAGCACAACTTTAAATGACCTTATGGGACATTCCATAACATTAATTAAACAATATTCTGCTCCATGTTTTGTTTTTATCCATTAATCTGTTGATGGACACTTAATTGATTTCATAGCTTGGTCTTAGTGAATAAAGCTGCAACAAATATAGGAATGCACATATCTCAAGACATAATATCATTTTCTTTGGATATATACCCAGGAGAGAGATGCCTGGATCATACATAAATACATAAAATAGTTCTCTTTAAGTTTATGAGCTTCTCAAAAGCAAGGAATTCCTTCAACTTTCTTTATATGGCTTGTAGTTTTTCAATGTGGACTAGCTTATTTGAAATGACAAACTTAACACAAGATGTTTTCATAGGTTGGGCCAATTCAGACACTATTTTATAGCTCAGTAAGGCTGTATTCTTGGAGTCAAAGGCAACAGAAGTCCAACATGTAGATCAGCTCATAAGCTGAGACTAGAGGGCTTCTCACACATCAAAGAAGTGATCAGCTTGGCATGTGTGAACAAATGTCTTACTATGTAGCATTGGTAAAAAGCTTTATTTTGATTAAATGTATTAAGTTTTATTTTGATTAAATGTATTGAGCGTTTAAAGGAGAAAAATTCTTGGTTCCTAAAGAGACACAAATCATAAGAAGATTTTGCCATGTCTCTGTAGACTAAGGGGTGGAGAGTGTGGTACCATTCCAGAATATCTACATCTTAGCAGGGGAAAATGAGAAATAAAATTTATATTAGTATTTGGAGGGTTATTTTCTCTTAGCTACACAAATATTTAGGCTTGGTGATATAAAAAACAAGAAATCAATTTAAAATATTTCCTGTTTGAAAATTGCAAGGGAGGAAATTAAATAAATGAATATTTTGAGAGAATTGAAAATAGAAAAGCCATCGATGTTTTCTCACAGATAAAAATCTTTGCAATCTACAACCTAGAATCAACTAAGAAAGATGAAACAATTGGCGGAAGTTGGAAGCTAAGAATGGACAGTGCTCAAGGTAAAAATAAAATGTGAAAATAAAAACTTAAAACACTCCATTAACATGTACTATGGGGATATTAATAATACGTAAGTCATGGAAATTTTAGAACAAAAAAAAAGTATTCAACTGATGCTCCAGAACTTTGTTCTTCATTTTTGTCCTCTGTGGTGATCCAATCAACAAGTTTTATAACTGAGAACTTAGATCCCTTGGCCACATCAGAAGAAGAGCATCTCCTCATGATTTTGTATTCTTTTTTTTTTTTTTTTTTTTGCGGTACTGGGGATTGAACTCAGGGGCATTCTACCTCCGAGCTATATCCTCAGCCCTATTTTTTATTCTTTATTTTGAAACCAGGTCTCACTAAGTTGCGGAGTGCCTCACTAGGTAACTGAGGCTGGCTGCGAACCCGGATCCTCCGGTCTCAGCCTCCCTAATGCTGGGATTACAAGCGTGCGCCACCACGCCCGGCTCATGATTTTGTATTCTAAAAGGCAGAGTGTACCTGCATGGAACAGCCCACGGCCATTTTTTCTCACTGTCTGTGCACTGTGTGTGGAGTTGCTGGGGTCCCTTGATAGGTGTGGATTGAGAAGAGGTCAAAAGAATACACTCACACCAAATGCAGTGAAGAAGCGCATCTGTTTTATTGTTTTTCTGTCACAGTTTTATACTATTTTTTTTTTTTTACAATAAGGCATATAGAACAGGAATTTTTACAGACTTGTTTTTCCAAAGGTTATCCTCAACCAGTTAAGGTTATAACACGTATATAAAAATTCTTTTCCATTAGTTAAGATCTTTACAATTTTGTTTAGCCCCATTAAGTAGTGTTCTATCTTAACTCAGGAAGTTAGAGTGTTCCAGGTGGGACCAGGTAGTAGATATTTAGATAAACTAGCAAAGCTTGTTTCTAGACTAATGCTGGTAAAAGGTAAATGCATTGGGTTGTCGCGAGGCACTGCTTTTTTTCAGCTAAGAGATCAGTATCTGTCAGGCCACACGTTTCTAAGAAATTTTCCATTATAATTAATATAAAGGCAAAATCCGAAGCACTCAAAATTTCCAGAATATAATAATGCAAAGTGGGATATGCCACGCATTCCTTCTTTTGGAATCATCTGCCTTGCAGGACTCCAGCAGACCAAGCCTTGCTCAAGATCCAGCTATTAAGGAACTGTGGTATGGAGTGAAGATCATTACCAGGTGGAATTTGAGGAGTGCAGAGAGTGAGCACTCTGAACTGTCTCTACTGTATGACTTTCAATTTAAATTCTTAAAATTTCCCTGATGCCTTAAACTTCACCATTATGTCCTTCAGGTTTCCTCAAGACAACAGTTTTTGGAAGAACACACCACCCTGTTATGCTAGCTTGATGCTCATTATAACGGATACTTGAATTTATAGTGTTTTATCAACTTGCCTTTCTTGTGCCTAACTTCCTGCAAGTTAGGCACAAGGCATTTGTTATTATAGAAGATAAAGAAAAAGACATTTTTCACATGGGAAAAGCCTGAGTGTTTGGTCTTGCTTAGAAATCATAGTAGAGGTACCTAGGTAGCTAACTTTTCCAAACACAATTTCGCTTATATGGACCTTGGACGTTCACTGTGTGTTTTCCTTTTTCTCATTTCTTTATCACAGTCTGTTGAGTCAGGTAATACCAAACTCTTAAATTTAAAGAATTTGAAATTTAAATAAACTCTATGTTATTTGTTCACATTCATGCAGAAAAGAAGTGATAGCTGATATCCATGCAGAATCTTCTTTTTTTTTTTTTTTGGTTTGGTGCATTCTAGTCATACATCTTAATGAGGTACAAGTTGGTAGAGGCACACATGCACACAGCACTCATTTAACCCTTCCCCAATTCTCACTCCATTCCCTCCTTCTCATGTTCCACTTAGTGATTGACTTTGATGTGTTTGTAAATGTACATCATGTGCATTAGGGTATTTCTGTCTCCTCCTTTTCCTTCTTAGTCTAGAGTTTTTCCTATGCCCACTTTCTCCCTAGTTTCCACATATTAGGGAGAGTATCCAATTTTTTATTTTTTGTGACTGACTAATCTCACTCAGCATAATGATTTCCAGTTACATTCATTTCCCTGAAAATGATATGATTTTGTTCATCTTTATGGGTGAGTAAAATTCCATTGTGTACATATCCCATAGTTTTGTAATCCATTCATCTGTTGATAGCCATCTTGGCAATTTCCATAGTTTGGCAATTGTGAATTGTGTGGCTATAAACATAGATACACATTCATTAGTCTGATAATTTGGTTTCCATTCTTTTGGGTAGATACCCAGAAGTGGTATTGCTGGATCATATGGTGGGTTCATTCCCATTCATCTGAGGATCCTCCATACTGTTTTCCAAAGTGGTTGCACTGATTTGCAATCTCACCAACAATGTATTAGAGTTTGCACTTCTCCACACCCTTGCCAACATTTGTTTTTGTTTGTGTTTTTAATGATTGCAATTCTTTAGGTGAAATCTCAGGGTAGTTTTGAGGATTTTCTGATTTGGAATTTCCTGGAATTTTTTGAGATAGTATGAAAGACTTTTACTCTAAAATTATTCCTTCATGCCACAATTCTTCTAATTAGTTTAAAAATACACCTGAGAAGCTATACAAACGACTTACAATATTATCTATAATTCTGCATGTGCTTTTGTTGACTGTTCAAAGGACTACTGTGCAATTGTATTATATACATGTTTAATATATTTAAAATGAAATATATGTCCTTAATCAAAACCAAGTAAAGCTATTCAAGATCACACATGCATCTTCTCACTGTTCTCCTCAGTGATTACAAGTCTGCAAATAAGCAAGTAATTGGACACAGGGGGATTTGTCACCACTAAGGGAGTATCTCACCATGTGTAATTCTACTTTGTTTAATCATTAGATCTTCACCTTAGGCACTGTGTTTAGAATTTAAGACTTTATGAGTCATTTCTACAATGTTCTGTGTGGTTTTCTACATCACTTTGTATGCATTCTTGCACAATATTAGTTCTCCATGATGTTAACCACATAAATAAATAGACTGTATTTTACTCCCCAAATTTGACAGAATTGGCTGCAAAATTTTTTCACATCCCCTGATAAGAAAATTTAAGTGTGGCCCAAAAAAGTGGTAAAAGCTTGTAATCCCAACGCTAGGGAATTGGAGACAGGAGGATCTCAGATTCGAGGCCAGCCCCAGCAACTTAGACTTTATGCAACTTAATGAGAGCCTGTCTCAAAGTAAAAGAATAGAACTGGGCATGGTGGCACATGCTTGTAATCCCACTTCTGGGGAGGCGGAGACCAGAGGATTTGGGTTTGTGGCCAACCTCAGCTTAGTGAGGCCCTCCACAACTTAATGAGACCCTGTTTCAAAACATGATGTACTTCCACAATCATATCAAGGTCACTCACTGAACTGAACCAGAGGGGGAGGGAGGGGGAGGGAATGGGGTGGGAATTGGGGAAGGGGTCAAATGAGAATTGTGTGCAAATATGTTATTAACAATTTGTACTTAACAAAGATGTATGCTATATTGCATGAATTACTACAATAAAAAATAAATTTAAAAAATAGGACTGAGGGTATAGCTTGGAAGTAGAATGTCACTGGGTTCAATCCCAAGTACTATAAAACAAAACAGAATAAAAGAATAAAATAGGGCTGGGGGTATGACTCACAGGTAGAATGCCTCTGGGTACCATCCCCAATACCACAAAAATAAATAAATAAATTAATTAATTAAAAAAGAAAATTTAAATATGAATCTCTAAGTTGATATGGGGTGCAAGGAACTATTGTGTACAATTTCTAGAGTGTGCCATGGCCCTAGTATTTTGGGGAACAACTTTTGGAATACATATGCATACACATACATGCATATGTAATATTTATATGTATAATGTATAACAATAAACTTTCTTACAATGAGAGTAAAATCTTAATGTCAGAAGGAAAAATAGACAATATTCAAATGGTTGAAAGAGGAGAAGAAAAGGCAGGAGTCATGTCCAAACATTTCAGTGGTGCCTACTGATTTGGGACTAAGTAGTCAACTGCATAGAAAGTTGAAATTGGAAGTTATCTTCTAGACTTTGACCAGACTAAGTCAAAAGACACCACATGGAAAGGGTGAAGATCCTATGCAAGTGCAGGATAGAACCTGCCCCCCACCATCCCTGCTATCTACCCAACCCTAGCCAAGAGAGGAGCTTATGCCTGCATATGGAGGAATAACTAAACCTCCAGCTTTCCTGTAGCATCACCTATAAATCAGGGCGGACCAATGAGGGATAGTATGTCAGCAATAAAGAATAATTTCTGAAGGAAACAATGGTTATACCAAAGAAAAGGGAAACTGAGCAACCTGCCTATACAATATGCTTTCTCTTTTGAAGTCATTTGCTTCTCTCACCTTCAGATGTTCATGTGGGACCCTTAATGTCAGTGATGTAGCCTAACATGAAGGATCTTTCTGACCTTTCTTGGGAGGGAGGGGGCTAATAGGAAGATAAATATGTGTCATTGACCATGCCTGGTTATTATGAGAGGCATCATAGCCATTTTGTCTAAAGGCCAAGCTACAGGCCTAGCGAAGAGAACAAAAAGAACACAATCATCACATGAATTTCTTTCAAGGAATTTTGCCATAACAATGTTGGCCTCTGTCTTTTAAAAATGAGAGTTAATGTGAAATATTCTCTGCTCATTTTTAAGCAATTACAATAGACTGAGTTGAATACAATTCTAGGCATCTCCAGAAATCATGCCAGTAAGACTAGCTTCCAGGCACATTGTAATTCTATCTCTACTTAAAACCTATCTCTTCCTCTGTGGACCAGTGGAACAAGTACCCCAGGGCAGGGAAGACACAAACATGCATGCTCAAATCAGCTGTCAGATACCCCTTTCAACAGATTATCTCCACGCAAAGGAGATAATATCACCATTGTAAGATTATGAAGTGAATGCAAGCACAAACTAGAGCCACATGATAATGCCTTGTTTAATATGACCATATCTCTTCCTTTAGTTACATAACAATTAGCAAGAGTTTGATACCATGTATTCAGAATCATGAAGTTTATTAAACCTGGTATTTCCTGGGGTGAGAAGAATAATTCAAACACTAAATTCCAGGAATAATAATTTTCTCAAATAAAAGTAGAGGGAAGGCTAGGTGCAGTGATGCACATCCACAGTAATCCCATTACTTGAGAGAATGAGACAGGAGGATCACAAGTTCAAGGCCAGTACAAGGTAACTTAGTGAGAACCTGTTTCAAAATAAAATATAAAAAGGGATGAGGGTGTGGCTTAGTTGTAGAATACCCCTGGGTTCAATCTCCAGTATCATACATAAAAAAGATGAAAGAAGAAAGAAAGAAGAAAGAAAGAAAGAAAGAAAGAAAGAAAGAAAGAAAGAAAGAAAGAAAGAAAGAGGAAGGAAGGAAGGAAGGAAGGAAGGAAGGAAGGAAGGAAGGAAGGAAGGAGGGAGGGAGGGAGGGAGGGAGGAAGGGAAGGGGAGAGAGAGAGAGAGAGAGAGAGAGAGAGAGAGAGAGAGAGAGAGAGAGAGAGAGAAGAGGGTAGGAGGGAAGAAGGAAGGAAGAAAAAGTAGGTAGAGGGAAGTGTAGTAATTCCCACCTATTCTCTAACATGTGTGCATGTGCAAGCACATGCCTATCATACATCCATATACATATAATTTGTACTTTTATTGGGCTTTATGACTTTCCCTAAGCTTAAAAAGTAGTTAGATTTTTGGGCTGTAGTCAATGATAAATAGTTCATGACATTTTTTTAACTCAGCTCATGATCATCTAAATATCAGAGAAACATTCTGTACTCCTACAGGGAAGGGTCGCTAGATTTTATGATGCTTATTCATTAGGGTTGCCCTCTCTACCTTTCATTGGTAGAGTTATGTGTGTGACTAACCAGGTAGAGGACTAGGTGCCCCTCTCTCCCACCTACCTACTCACACTCTGTAATTACAGGACTGGTGTCAGAGCCACTCAGCAAAAAATTATTCATTGTATGTCTGTCTCAGTGAGTGAAATACAAGATGAAATTCCATCCTGGCCACTCATTAAGAATGAAGATAGAAATAATCCTGTATGTTAGAGCCAGAATATCCTGGAGAGATCATCTAGTTAAACCCCTTACTGTACAGGAGTATATGAGACACAGAGTGACGTGACTAGTTCACATTTTTTCCAGTTAATACCATGATTGCCTTGTGAGGTAAAGAACAGGACCTTTGGTGCAGATGTTCCTGAGAGATATTAAAGCAAGAGGCTTTATGAGGACACTGAGATGCTGGAACAGAGCTGAAGGGGTAGTCCAAGAGAAATATAAGCTATCTTCTTTTATCCATTATCCTTCCATCAATAGTAGTAAGAAGGTGAGTGTATATTATGTATGTCATTGAAAATAAAATTTAGCATACTCTACATAATATTAA
>PVLC010014719.1:21401-38812 GCA_004027655.1 Graphiurus murinus
AAAAAAAAAAAAAAAAAAAAAAAAAAAAAAAAAAAAAAAAAAAAAAAAAAAAAAAAAAAAAAAAAAAAAAAAAAAAAAAAAAAAAAAAAAAAAAAAAAAAAAAAAAAAAAAAAAAAAAAAAAAAAAGATTAACACTAGAAAACAGAAGTTTACCAAACAGAAGTTTATTAGTATGTGTATCTTATGTATGCATATGGGAGATACTCAGGAATGATTAGATCTCAAACAAGTGGCTTTTAATTCATAATTAAGTACATCTGAAGTTGAAACAAAGAAAGATATTATTGGGAATGGTTATATAAGGTGACAAGAAAAAGCACAGAAAACAAGGAGAAAGTTGTTTAAAGATATAAGTTGAGCCAGTCATGCATGTAATACCATTACTTGGGAGACTGAGGCAAGAAGATTGTAGGTTCAAAACAAGTGTCAGCAATTGTGCAAAATTCTCAGCAACCTAGCAAGACCCTATATAAAAAAGAATAAGAAGGGCTGGGGGATATAGCTCAGAGGTAGAATGTCAATCTACCTGGTTCAATCCCTGGAACCACCAAAAAACAAATAAATAAAAATATTTAAGATGACTTTCTCCATCTGTAAGAATATCCAGTTACTTGTTTACTTAGCTTAAAATGTTTTTAGTGCCTTTTTGTTCTTGATCTTTGCATACTTTCTAGGTCACTCATTATTTTTAGTAGTCATAACTATTTTTATTATAGTGTGTACATATGTAGCATACATAAGTGTACCTACTTATAAAACATTCATTGTGTATCCTGAGGCAAGAATGATAGGTGATATAATTAATCTGCTTCCAGATACTAACAAACACTAATGGCTACTAAATGTTGACACTTTTCTCCCTTCAGCTTTGTTCAAATATAGCTCACAAGTAAAAATTGTATATGTTTATGGTATATGTATATTTTGATATATTTACATATAATTCTAAGATAATTAAATCAAGTTAATAAACATAACTCACATAACATTTTTATTTCATAAGAACTTTATAACCCACTCTTTTAGCTATTTTCAAGTACACAGTACATTATCATGAACTATGGTCACAATGTTGCAAGATAGGTCTCTAGAACTTCATGTTGTCCAAGTGAAGCTTTGTACACTTTGATCAATATTTACCCATTTCAACACACCACCCTCCCCCTATTCCTGGTAATAACCATTCAGCTTTCTACTTCTGTGAATTCTGCTTTCTTCTAAGATCTACATATAAGTGAAATTGAGTAGTATTTGTCTTTCTGTGTTTGACTTATTTCACGTAGCATAAAGTCCTCCAGGTTTCTCTATGCTGTGAAAATGACATTTTCCATTGTACGTATGTACTCCATTGTCTTTATCCATTCATCAGTTAATGAACACAGGTTGTTTCCATTTCTTGGGTTTTGTGAAGAGTCCTGCAATGAAAATGGAACTGCAGATGTCTACTCAGCATATTGATTGCAGGATCACGTGGGTTTTCTATCTTTAATTTTTTGAGAAAATGTCATAGTTTTTCCATGATTTTTTAGTAATCTGAATTCTCACTAACAAGATACCAGAGTTTCTTTGTGTCTACAGCCTCATCCTTTGTCTTTTTGATACCAGGTATTTTAACTACTATGAGGTGATAGCTTACCATAGTTTCAATTTGCATTTACCTAGTGTGTAGAGATGTTAAGCAATTTATCATTTATATATCTTATTGAAGAAATTTCTACCCAAGTCTTTCACATGCTTTTTAATGAAGTTATTTGTTTCTTTGCATTGAGATGTTTCAATTCATTATGTATTTTACGTATTGCCCACTTATCAGTTGTACGGTTTGCAAATATTTTCTCCCATTAGGTAAAATGTCTCTTCACTCTGCTGTTTCTCATGCTGTGCAGAAGCTTTTTAGTTTGATGTAATCCTACTTCTTTATTTCTTTTTTATTGCCTGTTGTTTTGGGGATTATATTATAAATATCCGTGCCCAGGTCAACATCAAGAAACGTTTTGTCTATGTTTTATGTTTATGTCTGTTTGTCCAGAAGTTTTATGATTTTAGGTCTTATGTTTAAATCCATTTTGAGTTTTTTTTAATTTAGTGTGAGAAATCAAATTTTTTCATTTTTAAATTAATTTTTAACTTGATTTCTGTTATCCAGTTTTCCCCACACATTTTATTAAAGTATTCCTTTCCCCTATTGTATGTTCTTGACACCTTTGCAAAGGATCAATTGATCATAAGTTGCATATTAATTTGTAGAACCTTTGCTTTGTTCCATTAATGTATATATTTATTTGTATTTATATCAGTTTTATCTTATTTTGATTACTATAGCTTTGTAGTATATTTTATAATCAGCTAGATACCTCCAACTTTGTTATTTTTGCTCAAGATTGCTTTTGCTATTTGGAGTCCCTTATGATTCCACATAAATTTTAGATTTTTTTCTATTTCTGTGAAAAATATTATTGGAATGTTGATAGGTATTACATTTAATCTATAGATCACTTTGAGTAGTACAGATATTTTGACTATCAATTCTTCTGATCTATGAACACAGGGTCTCTTCATTTATTTGCATTTTCTTTCATTGATGTTTTATAGTTTTCATTGTATGAATCTTTCACATCTTTAATTGAATTTATTTCAATCTTTTGATGCTAATGTAAATGGTCTTGTTTTTATTTCTTTTTTGGGTATTTTTTCTTAGTGTATAGAAATTCTACTACTTTTAAGTTTTTTTTATACATCCTGGAATTTTACTGAGTTTGTCTAATAGTTCTTTGGTGGAGTCTTTATAGTTTTCTACATATAATATTATGTTATCTGCATACAGAGATAATTTTACTTCTTTTTTTCCAATTTGGATGTCTTTTTCTTTCATCCCAAATTGCTCTGTTTAGGATTTCCAGTACTACACTTCATAGAAGTGGCAAAAGTGGGCATCCTTGTCTTATCCTGTTCATATAGGAAAAGCTCTTAGCTTTCACTATTGAGTAAAATGATCAGATGGGCTTGTGATATATGGCTACATTATTGATATTTTCATCATGAAAGGATGTTGAATTTTGTCAAGTGTCTGTTTGTATTCGTTGAGATGATCATATATTTTTCTTTCTTTCTGCTAATGTAATATGTCACATTTATTGTTTGTTGCATTCTTGCATTAAGGATAAATTCTCCTTGATTATGGTATATGATCTTTTTATTGTGCTATCAAATTTGGTTTGCTAATATTCTGTAAATGATATTTTCCATCTGTGTTCATCAGAATACTTGCCTGATTTTGGTATCAGGGTAGATCGGGCCTCATAAAATGGGTACATAGAGTTTCCTGCTACTCAAGTTATTTGAAGAGTTTGAAAAATATTGGCATAAATTATTCTTAAATGTTTTGTAGATTTCATTCATGAAGCCATCTGGTCTTGGGCTTTACTTCACTAAAAAGTTTTGATCAATGATTCAGTCTCCTTACTATTTGTTTATATGTTCAAATTTTCTACCCCATGATTTAGTATTGTTAGATTGTATATACATAAAAACATATCTATTTCTTCCAGGCTACACAGTAATATTTTTAGTGGACTTGTATGATATCTTGTACTTCCATGGGATCACTTGTAATGACTCTGTCTCTTCTTCTACTTTAGATTTTACTTATTTGAATATTCTCTTTTTATGTATTCCAAAACCAACTCTTAGTATATTAGTCTCTTTTTTTTGGCTATTTTTATAGTCTCTATGTAAATTACTTCTGATATGTTTGTTATTTCCTTCTGCTGTATTTTTACTTTGTTCTTCTTTGTCTAGTTCATTGAGGTATAATGTGAGATGACTTATTTGAAATCTTTTTTTTTCTTAATATAGACATTTATCACAGTAAACATCCTTCTTAGAACTTAGCTCCCCATCACTATAGTACCTGTTACTGGTGCTTTACTTTGTTTCTTTGGTAGTATCATGTTTCTCTGATTATTTATGAACTTTGTAGACATATTTTGAGTTTTATTCACTTGAACAAGTAAGCACCTACTCCAGTCTTCACAGATAGGTTTTATTCAGTTCATCCAGATTGTCTGGACAGGCTGTCTGGTGAGGTTTATGGGTGGATTTGCTGCTAGGTCCTTGAGTAGGCTGTCAGCTGTCCAAGTCAGTAGATGGGTAGGAATGGTACCTGATTCCCAGGTGTTTAGATCTCTCTGTTTAGGCCTAGAACCTAGATCCATTAGGGTGGGCCTTCAGCTTGATTCTGCTGTAGTAGACCTGGGTCCTATATTCATGGTGCTGGAATTTACTGGAGTGGGCCAGTGATCTGGGTCTCAGGGTGAGGCTGAGTCTGAAGTGTAGATACCCTCTTACCAGGGAAGCCAGCCTGAAGCCTGTGTCCCTAAGGTCTGGCCAAAGACTGAGATGAGTTTGGTACCTGGGTGTATAAGAAGCTTGATGCTATAGTGGCTGGCCTGGGATTGGAAAGGGCCTGTGGCTTGAGCCCTTGTGGTTGAGCTTACATCCTGGGTATTCAGGGGCCAATCTAAAGCCTATGTTCACAGTGGTCTAGTACACTGGGCCCAAGAGAACTGGCCTGAAATCACTGTCTACTAAGTTTTGTCTTGACCTTGGAGCAATTCTAGACCTTGAATCTACTAGATATTTGGCCCATGGATATAGGTCTGGAGCTTAGAGCCTATCATTGGTATGGGAAGAAAAGCCTGTGTCTTCAGGCTAGAATTTGGGTTTCAGTGTTGATCCTGGAGCTTGAGTCCATGGAAACGAGGACAACACTGAGTTCTTCTTGGGTGGGCCTAGACTGTGGGTCTAACTGAAGTTTGAGATTGTGGAGGTTGACCTTGAACTGGGTCCACCGTGGCTGGTCTAGTGTGTCAGCCACAGGGGCTGGTCCAGCACTGGGAAGGCTTGGTCTTAGAATCTACCACAGAGTTGCATGCTCACTTTACTCCTGCTCTCATATGAAAAACATTTCTGAACTCTGCTGCCCAGACAGGGCAGATGAGAATAAATATATTGTTAAACTGTCCTTCCTACTCCATTTAATAAATATTTTATTATTTCTGTGCCACACCCAGTTGTTATAATCTTTCACCTGGATTTCTTAGCTCTTGTGAAAAAAATTTTGTGCATGGATAAGTTGATCTAGTTGATGTTTCCACAAGGTAAGAGATACTGGAAAGTCTCTTTTGCCATCTTGTTGACCTCACTCTCTAGAGTCTCTAGTGACTTAACATCACCTTCTTTTTGGTATGGTGAGGAAGGCACTCTTGCATATGGAGAGCTCCTTTATAAATATAAGTTTTCCCTACAAAAGGGTAACTTTTTCTATTTTCAGAGCTTCTCTTGTTCTGTATTTTCCCAAAATAATTTGCTCAAATTATCTTTATACTGAAAAGTCTTATCTTGGGGTAGCATATTCTGCTCTCCTACAGTTTGTTTAGGCAATAGTATTTTGGGAGGAAGGGTAAAGTCTTGCTGTGTTGCCCAGGCTGGTATTGAGTTCATGTGTTCAAGTGAGCCTCCCTCTTCAGTTTCCTAAGTAGCAAGGACCATAGGCTTATGTCACTATACCCAGTTCAATTTAGCTGAAACTATTATTATTTAGTACTTTAGTTTGTATCCATGTGTGCGTGTGTGTGCGTGTGTGTGTGTGTGTGTGTGTGTGTGTGTGTGTCTGTGTTACTAGGGATTGAACTCAGGAGGGTTTTACCACTGAGCTATATCCCCAGCCCTTTTTATTTATTTACTTATTTAATTTCAAAACAGATTCTCAATAAATTGTCACACAGTGGCTTTGAACCTGTGATCCTGTCTCAGCCTCCGAAGTAATGAGATTGCAGGTGTGGGCCATTGCACTTGGCTCTGTTTCTTTCTTTTTTTTTAATTCTCCCATGGTACTGGTAAGATTCCCAGCAGTAATATATTTACATATATCTTTAGTTCTTAATTCTCTCCTAGGAATACAGATTTACATATGGATCCTCTTACATCAAAACTTGCTAATATTCTTAAGGTTGTGAAACAATATAATAACATTCCTTTATAAAAATGCAAATAATATCTCCTACCAGCTCCACTTGTAGGAGAAGCTGCCTCACTATGCACGGCCATGGCCTCAGTCACAGTATGACAGGCTCCAGGTGCCCTCCTGTTTGCATTTTTTTTTTTAATCTTCTTGTTTTGAAAAGCCTGAGTAGCAGGAAGGAAATGCAGAGAAGAAGAGAGAAACAATTAAAAAGGAAATACTACTTCATTCTATTAGTTGTGAAATCAAAGTAACCCCATTGTCTGAAGGCAAAAGAAAGAGCTGGAGTGGGAGGTGGAACATTTATTACATACAGAACAGCCAATCAAAGCCATTGCAATATACCTGCCATCACTACCAGAAAGAGCATTTCTAATGAGAATGAGAAACCAGAGGGAGAGAGAGCTGCGATGATTGAGAATTTCCTGCTGCCTGCACGTATTGATTTCAGCCCATTTCCTTGGAAAAGGGTAATCTCTCTGTATACTCAACTAAGCCAGGGCTCCATGGTAAAATTTAAATGGCTTACAGCAACCTAGAGTCACCAGCAATGAATGACAAATTTATCAATTTTCCCAGCCATTCCATTCTCAGGAAGCATTTGCTTGTTTTAATTGCTCAGCTAGGGTTTGTTGGACATAATTGAACAGCAACCTGATTAGAGGGCACAGGCTAAGAAGGACAGGAGCCAGCTGTCACAAGTCTCCTGCACTTTGAGTAGGTTCCTCCTGCCTGCTTTCTCCCTGCTTGGGTGATTGGAACTGAGCCATTTATTTGTGAGACCTTACAAGGGGAGGAGGACTGGAAGTCCTTGTGACCCAATCAGCCAGCCAGCAGCAGGGAAATAGTCTGCCAAGAGTTGTTAACTGAAAACCACAAATTTTAAGGATTTCATTAAATGTGAGAATCACACCTTCTTCTTATCACCTACAAAGAGGTGAGGCCTCCTGAGGGAGAAAGGCAGGGATTCTAACTGAGTGCCTCTTCCCTGATTCCCTGTTGACATTTTTGAATAGTGCTGATGCCATGAAAGGGGATGCTATTTCTAATCCTGAGAGTCTTCAGGAAAGGAAGTATTCGCAGGGAGGGAACCAAATGTTTTCTATGAGAGCATTTGGTTCTGAAGTTCATCAGCTTCTGAAATACAATCATCTTGCAATGTAAACAGCTGCACCAACATGATTTTACAGACAGTTTTCAAAACATTATGAGTGTAAACTTTTTATCCCACCCATAAATTTTCCTTTGTACTGCTCACATTTGCTAGGGAAAATCTGTCATAATTACTCAGTTCCTATCTTTTTTGGAAGGGGTATACTAAAGACTGAACCCAGGAGCATTCTACCTTTAAACTATGTTCCCAGTCTTCTCTATTTTTTGTTTTGAAATAGAGTTTTGCTAAGTTGCTGAGGCTTTCCTCAAACCTGCGATCCTCTTCTCAGCACCTCAAGTGCTGGGATTACAGTGTGCAACACTAGGACTCATTCATCTCCTACTCTTTATATCATAAAATCAGATTTGATAAGAGCAGCTGTTGGAATAACCTTCATTTCATGGAACTTATTATTTCTGATGGTGAAAACAAAAGTATAACCTTATGGATTTTAAAATATTTAAAATTAGGCCAATTAAAGCCGGGCGTGGTGGCGCACGCTTGTAATCCCAGCATTCGGGAGGCTGAGACCAGAGGATCCAGGTTCGCGGCCAGCCTCAGCTATCTAGTGAGGCACTCTGCAACTTAGCAAGACCCGGTTTCAAAATAAAGAATAAAAAAAAAAAAAATAGGACTGGGGGTGTAGCTCGGAGGCAGAATGCCCCTGAGTTCAATCCCCAGTACGGCAAAAAATAAAATTAGGCCAATTAAGAACATGCTATCTTAGATTGGGTGGATTATTTCTTTTTACTTCTACCCAGCAACTCTTCATGGCACTCATAAAGGTGGTTGAAGCTGTAGTAATAAAGGAAGAATGATCTAGTCATAATTCTGAGGTAGGATAGAAGAAATTAAAAAATAGATGGAAGGAGACATAAAGGAAGAAGAAGGAAATATAATTTTAATTTAAAGTTTCCATATACCTTTCTAGGCCTGTCACTTTCCCAGGCGTGCCACGCCCAAATTTCTGGTAAATCTGTAAGTCTACCTTGTAATGTGTTAATTACCACATCGATAAATAGTTTAAGGAAAGAGTATAAAACATTTTTAACAACCTATAATTTAGGAAACTTTCCAGGGCTATCTATTGACCATGGGGATCATGTCAGATCACCAGACTGGGGATCATGTCAGATCACCAGACTGATATCATTCCTACCTCCCTTCCCATACACCAAAATTCCTTTAGAAGAAGAGCCAGGAACTCCTCACACTCATCTCTTACTCTGGAAATGACCCATGCTTTTCCTTGAATATGTATATTTTGCTTTTCTAAACAAAGCTCTGGCTACTAACAGATGCTGAAATTCTTTTCCATTAGTCAGGTGTGTCAATGGCCTTATAATCCTGAGTTGAGTTTCCCTTTCACTCCTGGAAACTCCTCAGGACTCTCTGTTGGAGATAGCTCTTCTCCCATGGCACCATCTCTACTCTCTCCCAGAGATATCTCTTCTCCCATAAAAATTTGAGGGTCAGGTTGGTGGTGGCACTGCTTTTCCACAACCATGATATATTTTGGCATTTAAAAATATGTAGATCAGCTGGACGTGGTGGCGCACGCTTGTAATCCCAGCATTCGGGAGGCTGAGACCAGAGGATCCCGGTTCTCGGCCAGCCTCAGCTACCTAGTGAGGCACTCCACAACTTAGTGAGACTCGGTTTCAAAATAAAGAATAAAAAATAGGGCTTGGGGGTATATCTCGGAGGTAGAACGCCCCTGAGTTCAACCCCCAGTACTGCAAAAAAAAAAAAAAAAAAAAAATGTAGATCTTGCTTCTGCAATTATTTTGTGAAATATTGTCACCAGACTACCCAAATAGGAGATATTTGCCTATTACTTCCTTAAGCTCAGAAGGCTCAGACAGCTTTCTTTTAATACCTTGAGAAATTAAGTTGGAGAAGAAAAATTTTTTCTCCAAAGACTAGATGTACCTCTTCAGCTACAGTTAACTTTATAATACTGTACTCAGGGCCAGCTAAATAATTTCAGGACCTAGTACAAAATGAAAAGGCAGGAGAATTCCAAAGGAGTCAGATGCAAGGTCTTAAACCATGCACAGATCTGTTCTTTGCATGGGGGCCCTCTGTGATTGGACAGTTGGAATATCCATGAAGTTGACTCTGTTCATACCATACTATTACCAGAAGTACAGCAATCTTAGTAAACACAAATGAACAACTTAGTGTCACAAAAGTGGGAAGAGAATATACAGAACAGATGAGACAGAATTGGCATTATTTAAAAGTGCAATTTATGTTGTTCAATTAATTCAGAATACTTAATTGACTAAATAAAACCTCATCTTTTACACCTCTTTCTGTTAGCAGGTACCATCTCTGATCACAAGTTTTAGAGCTACTGGTTAAACTTGCTAGTCTGTACTACTTATGCTCCTAAACTGAAAATAAACTGTGTACTTTTACTCTCTAGAAAATCATATCTTTTCTTCTCAGTCACAAGACAATTTTAATTAGATTCCCTTGATTTTGAACATTTTTTCAAGTTTCTTTTAAATCTATCCAAAGTAATTTTTCTTAAACATTATTAATTTATTTCCCTTTAGCAAAGATTTAAGGCAATTTTTCCTAATTTTACAACCTATGGAATTTTAACACTGATATTGAGTTTCTTACTGGGTCCTTGTCTTATGGATTCAAAGAATGAAATTCATGGACACTAGGAAAATGAAAGGAGGAAGTTTATTTTAAAGGAACAAGCAAGAGAGGCAGATCACCCCTGGAGGTCATGGCCGAATCCAGAGTCCAGCGGGGCCTCTAGCACTGCCTGAGTGTAGCCCAGGACAACCACTGTCAATTGCACATTTCCTTTCCCCAAAGTCTACTATATCCACCGAAGAAAAGGCTTAATGAAGGTGGCCAAGAGTTCTAAGCTCAAATTTGTCTCCCTAATATGTTGGGACTGGACAGGAGAGGAGAGAAGTTGCTTGTTGGCTGGATAGTGAGAAGGGGGTGTTTGGGGTTTTGTGCAGGCATAAATGACCACCATGCCTCTTCATAGTTCACATGTTTCTTTGAGTGAGGAGGAGTCACCATGTTCTGCCTGGGGAATTTGGAACTTCTGATGTCAAAATATTACTGATCAAACAATCTGACTTCTACACAAGTTCTTTCTTCAAAAGCTAGTTCCAAGCTGTCCTTATGTAGATTCTGGAGGGGTTTCCTTAAAGACAACTGAAGCAAGTTATTATTTAAGGAACTTAGGCCTGGGCATGTAGAGGCCTTAGCTGATTTCACTGCATTCTGCAATATTTGTTTATATTTACAAGGTTTTATCTGTACTGTAATAAAGGTGTCCTATATCTTCCAGTTTCTTTGCCTCCACACCCCGGTGGAGCTTAACTCCAGATACAGCATAGAAAGTTGAGTATTTACAGATAATGAGAAGTCAAGGAGAGAATGGTTGGAAAATAGATAAGAAGGGCCATCATGTGTAGTGGTAATTCTTGCTAAACTTGTCTAATATGGTATTTGCTAAAAGTAAGCCAGGGTGACTGGTCATGGAGGGTAGAGGTTGAGGATCAGACATTAAGGATGATCAGATATCACAGGTAGGAATTCATCTGATAAAGATGTGATGGAGTAGCAGCCCTGTCCAGTAGAGGGCTCAGAGGAGCCTGATCAAAGTTTGGTCAAGGAGAGAATCTTTTTGGGGAGTCAACAATCTCTAGCCATTCTCCAGACAATAATTCTACTTTATTTCTCTCATTTTAGATATCTTATCTGAAAATTATTATCTTAAGTTCATGTTGTTATTGTATGCCTCTGTTATCAAAATTTAGTTTCCTCAAAGGCAGACATTATGAATGGTTTGATGGCTGTATCCCCAGTACTTGGATGAAATCTCATTGAATTATTGTCTCTCAAGAAATATTTATTAAACGAATGCTTGAGTTGCCTTGAACAGGGTCATAAGATGTCAGCAATGAAAATAAGGTCTACACAATTCTATGCACCCTTCTGTCATTATTAATACAGACTTCTGTGTAGTGGTGATTCATGTTTGCTAAAAAGCATCTATTTGAATTTCCAACTCACATTTTCAGCTTCTCTTCTCAAAGCAAGACTACAATGCCAGTGTGTCTGGACTTAAAGGACTTGCCAACCTTTCTGAGGTACAAGAATCAAAGCCACACACCTTGACAAACTTTCAGTTCTCATGAAAAATCAGATCACCAAAACAATGTCCCATTTCTGTCCTACTCAGTTCTGCTTTTGTACTCTGGTGGCCTTTTCCTCAAGACAAATGAGATTGTCAGTGTCACAAGCAAAAGCAAACCTCAGTCTCCTGAATCTCTGTCTAGAGTACGGTCTTCAAAATTTCAAACTATGTTTAAAATGTGCATTAAAACTAAGAGTATCTGGTTCTGTCAGACACTGGTATACACCAAAAAATAAGAAACTGTGAGAGGCAATATCATCTCTGGACATAAACCAAAAAATCAGTAAGAAATTTTCAGTTTCCAGTTATTCGACTTAGCCCATCTTATATCAGAGCACCAGACATTACATATTGAATAGGGAATGTGGTGGACTTAGTTGATTATGCCATGGGATCGATGACGTCTCTAATAGAAATATAAACTGAGTAGTCATTCAGTAGTCCCCTTTATCCATAGTTCTAATTTTCATGGTTTTAGTTACTTGAGATTAACTGTGGTCTGAAAATATTAAATGACAGATGTGAGGTTGATCTGTGATTCCGTCACCCCACTGTTCTCCCAGCATTGAAATGTTAAATGACAAATTCCAGGAGTAAACAACTAATAAGTTTTGTCTTGCATGTCATTCTGAATAGCATGAAAAATCTTATGTTGTCTAGGTCTGTCTTGCCTAAGATATGAGTCATCATTTCATCCAGTGATCCACCCTGTATATGTTACCTACCCAATGGTCACTTAGTAATCATCAGAGTTATCAGATCAATTGTTATAGTATCATATTACTTATATTCACATTATGCTTATTAGTAATGACTCTGAAGCACATTAGTTGTAATGCTGGCAAGTTGGTTTGTGCTTGAAATAAACTATAAAGTGCTTCCTTCAAGTGAAAAGGTCAGAGTTCTCTTAATAAAGATTAAAAAAAAAGTATACTAAGGTTGCTAATGGCTATGGTAAGAACAAGTCTTCTATTTATGAAATTGTGAAGATGGAAGAGAAAATTCATGCTAATTTTGCTGTTGCAATTCAAGCTGTAAAACTCATGACCACTATGTGTAAGTTTCTTACTCAAGATGAAAAAGGCATTAAAGTATAGAGTTAAGTAATGTTCATGGTTTCAGTCATTCACCAGGGGTCTTGGAATGCATATTGTAGGGATAAGAAGAGACTAATGTAAGGTATGTAATGTGAGTTGGTACACGTTATTGATTCCACACTCCAAACCTCTCCCTGTCCACACCTACTCTCCACACTCTCCCTTCCTCTCTTTCATCCCCTCTTCTGTTTTTATAAAACAAAAATGACATATTGCATTTGTTTCCTTAAATCCCTAATATGCCACTCAGTGGATTATTTTAGTTTACTCATATATTTATTCTTTGCTTTTAAAACAGTTGAGATTAACCTAGACTCCTAAGGCATTTTAGGTAATCCAAGACCCTTTAGTAGTGACACCAAGTCACTCTACTTTAATACCACAGTGTCTGAAGTGAAGAGGCTGTAAAGTGTCCCTCTTGTATTACTCAAAATAGTATCTTTTCCCTAGCACCTCGTAAGCAAAGCCAAACCTGCCAACAGCTGATTCATTCACTCTTGTGTTTCCTAAAATTTTATTTTTACTTTAACAGAAAAAAAAATATTTATCTCTCCACTTCTGAGTAGACTCTCAGCTAAGGGAAAAGGTGGAGAGTTATTGAGATGTTTTCTAACTTGATATCATCTAAGGCAGAAAAAAAAGCAACAACAATAAATATCCCAATATCTTATTTTATGAACAATCACAGTGGTGCTTTGCAGGGATTTTTACTGCTGCCCCATTTACTGGTTGCAAAGAAAGTTGGCCTTAGTAAAACCATGGTATGTCTGAATCCCAAATTTCAATTCTTGTTTTGTAGCAATGGATGTCAGAGCACCTAAAATTGGAGAAAAGACATATAAAGTCCTTACCTGGTATAGTAGCAAGAAAGAACCACTGAATGTTAAAATCTACTGTATGAAAGGTTCTTGGAAATTATTACATTCATTCCCTTTCTCTATGTTTAGCATATTTTAATTATTTGACACAGCACACTTGGGAGATTTGTTAGTCCTAGAAAAGTGGTTTGCCCAAGATCCCTCAGCATTAATAGTGAAAATCAAGAATTGAAACCAGAGGGGACATCAGGAGGTGAGTCTGTATGGATTCAGCATATCTGAACGAACAGTCAGTATCTTCTTGAGAGCATCAGCTTCTTTTCTTGTTAATTCCTGTTACCAAGAGATCTTTTGATAATTTCCTTGAAACCAGGTATTAAATTTTAAAGTTTCTTACAAAAATAATAACAATGAGAACAAAGGTCAAATAGATATGTTGATATTATATAGAAAAACTAAATATTTATTCCCCAAGGTCAAAGAACTCTCTGTAGTGTTTAGACCAAAAATCAATTTGGGAGACAAATTGTAAGACTCTTCTAGGCAAGTTTCTAAAATGTAATTATTAATAAAGCACCCATAACATAGTTACTGTTGGAAAAGGGAGCCGGTTGGTAAGACTGTTTTCTTTCCTTCAGATTTCTGCTCAGAACTAGAAATGCCCCTTTGCAAACACTAAGAGTGACAGTGTTGAAACTTGTGTTGGAAACAGAGCTCGTTGTTATAAAGTAAAGATCTGCCGAAAGCAAGAACTAAAAAGTATAGTGATTTTTTACGTTTTTTGATTGACTTTTGGGAAATTTTTCAAAATAATTCTCAAAATTTTATTAGAAATACTTAAAATATACAAAGAACTTAAAAGAAGGGTAGAGTGAACACACATTTTTTTCCTATATTTTGCAGTTATTCTTTTATTTTGTTTATTTTATCTAATACTACCATCAATCCCTTGTCTAACTATTCACTAGTCTATCTTATTTTATTTATGCCTTTTATACTGAGTTATAGAATTGGGTACTTTTAACCACTACCTACTTTAGCATCCATGTTATTAGTTCGCTTATTTTTATTCATTTACAATTCTGGCTGCAAGAAACATTTGTAAAGAGCTTTGGTACTGATAGATAAATACACAAAAAGTGCCTCCTTCCCTGACTTTATTTTCTAATTTATTTTGGAGGTAAGTGCTGGGAATTGAATGCAGGGCCCTCTGCATATTAGCTTGTACTCTACCACAGAGCAACACTCCCAGTGCATCCCTGACTTTTACAGTTACCCATTTACTTCCTCCCTTATATTTTAATACTATATAATAATATTTGGTTTCAAATGACATATCATTTCATAAAATCTAGTGCTCATACTACACATATTGGCAAAGCACAGACTTTTTATTTTAAAGCAAACCATTTCGAATGGAGTTAAATCAATAGTGAAAGTCTCTTGCTCCTTCTCTGGTTGTTAGCCCTTCTTATTTCTGCTCCTTCTACCTTCACTCCACAGTTAATGTGCACCCCAACTCCATCAATGGGCTAGAACTCCATTTCCAAATGCAGCAGCTTGAGACCACATAACTCTGTTCTGACACATGACAATTTTTCCCTTTGCTCTTTTCTATTTTTAAAACTATCTTTTACTTTTATTGTTTAATTTTACTTACAGTTATGTATACATGTGTGACTAATATTTATAAACTATTTCTTGTTTGACTACCTTTTGAAGCACTTCATAGCATCTTACTATCATATGAGAAAGTTAATATTTTGAAAACTACCCAGTACCCCTATACTAGTGAGAGATACGTGTGCCAATTACAAAAATTTGTGTATTTTGCAGAATTTTTCTTAAAAACAAACAAAGTGAATCTGTTACTTCAAGGAAACAAGTTGGTTGTTAATGATAAAAATTGCATTTCAAGTGAAAATTAGGATTTTGGAAAAGAAGTGTCCATCACCATAGCTTGATGGCTTCAGATACTAAAAATACCTGATCAGATTGGATCAATGGTTTCACTTACAAATGTGATATTTATTATTGTATAATTAAATGTGCCAATATGTGGAAGGTCTGCATAACTCTGAGTCAATATTTTCTAAATGAACAACTTATATGATATAGAATCACTTATGAGTCAAAGAGCTATTTCAAAATAGACCAATAGATTTTAATAGGATAAAATACAAAAAGTTCAATAATATACTTTTAGCTTCCACATTGCACCCAGACTTTAAGAAATGATCAATTTGGAGTTGTGGTGAGTATCAAAGAAGACTACCTATAATGATCTAAAAAAAGGTATAGAAATGATTCCCTCTTCCTCTTACTATATGTCTGTGTAAGGGTAGGTTTTCTTCATAAGCAGCAATCCAAAACCAACTCAAAGTAGATCAAATTAAGAAACAAATATAAGAATACAGATGACTTCTATTAAGCCAAATGTAAAAAAGAGATTTTCAAAAATTTAAAGTAAGATAACATGATTTTTAAAGATCCATTAATGCTTATAAATTGTTCTTTATGTTAGTTTAACAGATTATTTTTAAATAAGTAAATAATATTTATTTTTCCCTTTAAATTCTAATATTATAAATAAACATAACCTTCATAAGCAAAATTTCCTGATACAATAAAAGCCATAAACAAGAACTCAGGAATTCTCTACATTGGTTCTGTTGGCTTTGTCTTCTAGAAATGGGTCAAAATCTGTTACCTAACAATGACCTCTTTTTCTATTATTCCCAGAAGACACAGGGTTTTTTTTTTCTTCTTCAATACTTTTTAATTCTATGTGCTATTATATTATTATCATTGTTATTTTATTTTAAAAGGGAGAGTTTAGCCATATGATCTCCAAATATACCCCCATTTTATATAAATCATAATGTCTACAAGATTACTGCATTAACTGGGGTGTGATTTTTTCCAAATATATGGAAAAACTCATTGATAGACATGAGATAGAGATATATATGCATGTTTTAATATACTTAATATATGAATGTTCACAGCTTGTGTTAACTATGAATAACAGTACAACATAAATGGGAACAAAAGTCTTACTCTTCTAAGGTTGTGGTTCAGCTGTGTAGGAGAAGGCAAAGTAACACCCAGAGGTTCTTAGTGACCCCTGTTACAAAAAATAAGTTAACTGGAGAAAAACAGAAGTTAGTGTCACTAAGTTGCTGAGGGTTTTGCTGAGGCTGGCTACAAAGCTGTGATTTTCTTGTCAGCTTCCCTAGTACTAGAATTACAGATATAAGGTTCTTGTATGATCTATAAATTTGTATGGTGTTTGTTTCATTTAATAATTAGTGAAAACTTGTTCATCATCTTCTATATTAAAGATCTTTTGATAAGAGTATTGAGTGATGCAAAGATATATAAAATATAATCCCTATCCTAGAGAAATTATACGTTCTTTGAATATTTAGAAAACAGAAGCATAAAATAGAAAGACAACAATTAGAACTGGGATTTTTTTCTTAGCTCCTTTACTCATTCACTTTATGGAAATAAAGACAACCAAATGAGAATAAGAAAAGGGTGTTCACCAGAGCTTGCCATGGCAAAGGAGCCAGCCACCAGTGTTTTCATTTTGGCAGAGACACAAGGCAGGTAGAGAAGGGGAAAGACTTGTGGTGGAGGAAAGAGGAGACTTCAATTGCGAGGGATCAGGTGGGAGGCTGCTGACGTGGGGAAGCTAAAGTAAGCTAACTGGAAGCAGGAGATTCAATATTATTGGATCAAATATGATTGGATTTAATATGATTGGTTAGGGATCACATCTGGCTCTCTCTAGTTAGTCTTAACTGGGGAATGGAAATAATAATCAAGGAAATGGTCAATGATTAATCCAGTCCTAGAATTTGGGACTTATTGTGGAGGTTAGTATTTAGCTTCCTGGATTGTTTTTATTTATTTATTTATTTATTTTATTTTTATTTTTTTAGCATGGAATTTTATACATTTCTTGGGTACAACAGGGTTAATTACACATTTTTGTTGGGTACAAACTAGTACAGGTAAAGACATCCATGCACATATTTCTTATTAACCCTTCCCCAATTCCCACCCACCCTCCCCCTATCTCCTGGTCAGTTTAGTGATTGACTTTGATGTGATCTTATAAGTACATCATGCT
>PVLC010014720.1:0-38719 GCA_004027655.1 Graphiurus murinus
TATTCACCTAGCTCTTTTTATTTTGAAACAGGGCCTCACTAAGTTGCTGAGGTTTTCACTAAGTTGCTGAGATTGGCCTCAAACTTGAAGTCTTCCTGTCTTAGCCTCCCAGATTACAGATGTGTGCCACCACACCCAGCAATTTAACCCCTTTATTACTCCCCTTCATCAAAAATAAATTATTTAGTGAATCTTGATTTATGCAGCTTCCTCAGTTGACTGGCATTTTGAGAGGCAAAGGAGAGTAGCTTTGTTGCAAATTTGTACTGTTGCAGAGTGGGAGAAGAGCACAGCACAGAAAGTAAGAGACAGATGTGCCTAACAATCATGGAAATTAGAGATGGAGATATGGATATAAGCCATAGGGTTTAATAGAATCTCAGGAAAGTCTAATCCAATAACATGAGCTGCAGTTGGCAATATAAGCCTAAGTCATTTATTTCTTCAAAGACAAGGTGATTCTAGCAATTATTTAACAACACAAAGCTTCTTTTAATGATGGTTTCTCAAAGGCACTAAACTCTACCGTGCGAATTCCTAGCGTTACACAGGAAACTTGAACAAACAATTTTTAAAAGTTTTGAATCTGGTGGTACTGAACCATTGTAACATTCTCAAGCATTTAATATTGTTTTATTTTTGTTTATTTATTTTTTCACATTTATTTTTCACATTTTATTCTGCTATTTGAAACACACTTGCCCATAATCTTTGTCTATATTTATTTCTGCTATTCTTTCAGATTTCAACTCAGCTGTCACTTCTTCTGATATATTAGTGAGGGTGCTTTGGATTGCTGGAGGTGGGGGGAACAAAATGCAACTGGAAATGGCTTAAACAATGGGGTATTCCCTTGTGTATTTGACACCTCTTATGTTCTGCTTCTGATCTTCCCTATGCTTGTGTTCTTCATGACAGTTGGCTAGCAGCCAAGAACCCACAAAACTGATGGGGTTCATCGATGCTGAGTGCATGGAGAGCTAGGGGTGCTGCTACAAAATGGGGGCAAGGAAGATTCACTGGGACATCTTTTGGTGTTTCCATGACCTGTGGTTGCAAATGACAGTTTACAGAAATGTGGCCCAACAAAGACAAGGGAGCAGGGGCTTTGACTTCTCATGGAAGAAAGTCCAGGTCCCCCTTTCAACCCAGACAAGTTTAAATATTGGCTCAGAGTGAGACAAATTGTTCATGATCGTGGAGGGTGATGGTGATGGGTATGAACTATGTGCACACAGCCAACCGCAATAGCATAGATCATGCATCTTTCACTAACCCTCTTGCCTTGGGAGTTTTCAGAGTGTTTAGCTAGACACCACTTTGGAGGGGACTCTGCAATGGATCTGATACTATCTGCAATAGACTGGTACTATTTCTCTTAAGGAAGAAGTAAGGGCATTTTGTTTTTAAAAGTGTAGGTCAAGAGAGTGTCCGATTGATGCAAGGGGTGGACTGTGTCAGATGTTCTATTGACTGACTCATTCCAGCCACCTCTGAGATTCCATCAGAAATAGGTGCAATCTGACTGTACCGCAATTCCTCCATGCACACATTATTTCTAACCACCCTCCCCAAATTTTCCTATTAAGACAAAGCAGTTGGACACTGTGAGACCTAAGTTAGTACTCCTGCATGCAAAACCCAGAAGTTTAAGGTGATTAATATACCACAGGCAAATATTTGATCAATGAGAGATGGGAGCTGATGGCTAAATCATCCTCCTTTCTCCCCAATGCACTGGACCCAGGATGCAACTTATACAGTTTCTTGGGGAGCATTCAGTGTGAACTTGATCATGCTTTCTCATATTGGTTCTTCTCCATTCCCTACTTCTCTAACTTTATCCTTCCCTCTATCTCTGTCTCTCTTCCTCATACTTTTTCTTTGATATTATACTCTCTAACATATCCAATATGCCTCTTTGCCCCAGAATCTGCTTTTTAAAACGCAAACTAGAGATAACAGTCACATATAACAAAAGGTACAGAGGTAGGAAGTTTCAGAGTTCAGATGGATATGTGCTTTTTTATCTCCCCAGTCTTCCATCTTCATAGTGTTAGGTATTATCTTCAAACATATTCTTTGAGGATCCACACTTAACCTTTCAGGGCTGCAGTAACTTCAAGATCAGAACTTCAAATACAAACATTCAAGTTCTGAGACAGGGAAAAATAACATATCTTTTCTTTTCTTGGATAGACGATATGTTTCCTAGAAGTTCTCCAAACTTCTGAATGGCATCTTCATATATATATAACTGACCAGAAACAGATCTCATTCTCTAACTGGTAAAAAGAATTAAATTGCTTAGTTCAACCATAATTCATCCCTTAGGACTAGAGAAGACCCATCCTTCCCCAAATCACACCACAAACAAACAAACAAACAAACAAACAAACAGAAGGAGGGTTTTTTGTTTGTTTTGTTTTTTGATATAAGGTTTAACTGTCTTAGGTAGCATTCTCACTGCTATAACCTAAAATACCTGACCATACAACTTAGAGGCAGAAAGATTTATTTGGTTTCCTGGAAGATTCTGGGTTCAGTCCATGTGAGGCTGACATCTGGATGTCGGGGCATGGCAGCATAAAGCAGAGGGAGAGAGAGAGAGAGAGAGAGAGAGAGAGAGAGAGAGAACAAGACTTTGCTTTGGTGTGGAGGCCAAAAGCAGAGAGAGCAGCACTAGCAAGGGGAGAAGGAACCATATATAATCTCAGAGGCCACACCCCCAGGGACTCACCTTTATTAGCCACACCCTACTGGCTCTGGTCATCACCCAGATAAACCCATTACATGTCAACCCTGAGCTTAATGCATGAGCTCTTCAGGGGCTTTCTATATCTAATCATGACACCATGTCACCCAGGCTGCCCTCAAATTCCTGGGCTCAAGCAATCCTCCTGCCTCAGCCTCCTGAGTAGCTGGGACTATAAGCATGCACCATCATACCCACCTTCCAAACCAAGATCTGTTATCCAAAAAGAAGTGAGGAATTAATAGCCAGTGGCACAGTTGGAATCATTTTCAACACTCTTCACTTTTGTCCATTTCCCATTCTAGAGGGTAAATAAGCAAGCTATTCATTTTCCAGCTTCCCTTGCAGCTAGGGTTGGATATGGTGTCTATTTCTAGACCTTTTTGCATAAGGGAACATCTTCTAGAGAGCTTTTCCTCTTTGATAAAAAGATAATGACATAACAAGAACATGACAAAATTGTCCCCCATCTCTTGGGCCATATTTGATTCATATCCCTTAATTTTGTCATGTGAAGACATGATCCTTAGAGCTTTAGCAGGTATTTTTCAACCATGAGGCAATAAGCCTTTATATGAGAGATCAACAAGCTAAAAAGTTAATAGCAAAATGATGAAACAAACCTGGATCTTTAATTAATATTTTAGCCACTAAAGAAGCCCTGGGATTGCTTTTCTCTGATTTTTTGTTATATTTGATAATTGTCTTTCTGACTTAGCCATTATTATCTAAGTATTATATTACATGCAGCAGCTAAAAGCCTTTCTAACTGATAAAGCAATCAACAGCATCTCCCATTTCCAGGAAGTACAGATCATATTAGCTATTCCTTTCCTCTGACACACAAGGCTTACTGTTATTGTGGTAATTGTGGCACTACATTTCCTTTGTTCAATTAAACAGAGTTTTTTAAAGCACATAAGGTGTGCAAGCAAAGCTTGAGCCACAGTTATAAAGATGAGCATATGAGATTCCTGCTCAGAGCAATGTGCTGGACCAAGTGGCCCCCAAACTTAAAATTTTGTAATCAATAACCCCAATTCTTTTAATATAAATGTCCCTCTTTTGTATATAAATGGGAAAAAGAAGTTTTCTATCAGCTGGTGTCAAAGACAGTTTCAACTCTCTTGTGTTGTTCAATGTGGCCCTGGAGCCAGCATTTGAATGTGTGTCTGGTTGAGCTGAGTGGCCATTTTCCTGCCATGCAGGCTAGCAGTGAAAATTTATGTCTTTATACATTATACATCATGTCATGGAAAATTGACAATCTGTGATTTAGAATGGGAGAAAACCAACACAAAAATGCATCTCAGGCAAATATCCTTATTCTGTCTGTGATGTGGAAGGAATACCAGCTACACTTCCGCTTTGCAGGTGCTCTCAGGGGTCTTTTGCTATTCTGAACAAGCCTGTCCCCAATTACTTTCAGCAGTATGGGCAATGCATGAAAATTGGTTGTGTGTCAACATTCCTTTCATATTGATATATATTCATAATACTGGACTAATAAGTATTTTCTGCAGTTATGGCTAATAAGCCACTTGCTCCTATTTTCTCTGTGTAATGAGGGCATATTAAAAACTTCTGATCAATATGCTTTTCAAAGATGCTTATGCTTGACCTCTTCACATAGCATGGTTGTGTTAGCTTTCCATTTCTATAACAAAATACCTGAGACAGTCACCTTGTAAAGAGAAAAGGTTTACTTTGCTCACAGTTTTAGAGTTTCCATTCACGAGTGGTTGGCACCATTGCTTTGGGCCCATGGTGAGGCAGCATGCCATGGTGGCAAAGTCAAGCCACTTATATCACAAGCCAGTTTTGTAGGCCCCGCCTCTCAAAGGTTCCACTACCTCCAACAGTGGTGCTCTGGAGACCAAGCCTTTAATGCACAGGCCTTTCGGAGACATTGGGGATCCAAAGTATAGCAGTAGTGTTTATTAAGTTCATCGTAGTCTACAAGTAACAGAGGATTGCCTTTGAAGGAAGGACAAAAAATGGAAGCTAAAAAAAATTGACCAAGTATCTACCTGCAAACAGAGACCTTTTATAAGTAGCAACAGCATTTTATATTTATAATATACCTTTTGTTTAGAAAATGCCCTCAATATGTTATTTATCTTCAACAAAAGACTTCTTCTTGGTGATCAATGAGAAAGAAAAAAATAAGGAAATAATAAAACTGCTCATTTTCTATGTGTCAGGTACTCAGTAAGTCACTTTATAGATATTATTCAAATAAATGATTCTTCTCATTTCAAAGATACTCTTTAAATTATACAAGTAATACATGCTCATCATAAAACTTTTAAACAATTATGGGGCATAAAAATAAAGAAGCAGAAGTTTCTCTTCAACTTTAAACCCCAATTCCTCTTATTTCCTGGAGATAATCTCTGTATCCCTTGATGTATATCCATTCATACTTTTTTCCTATACATTTTCTTAGATAGACATACTCTTACAAGAATATATAAACAAACTATGTTTCATCTATTCTAGTATCCACTTTTTTTCTTCACATTATAAATTCTGGAGTAAGAATGCACTTCATAATTAAAAGCATTGCACAGGAGCCACTTTCCTCCTTTCTTATTGTCACATAAAATAATGGCATATCTTGCAATGAGCACCATTTCAGAGTAACAAGATATAGCAGACAGAGCATAGAGAATTACTTCGATGTAGGATTATATAAATTGCTATGGTCAGGTTTTAGTACACAGGGGCCCACCTCATTCATTTTAATACCTACAAGATGTCTTGCTATATAACTACACACTCCTTTATTTAGTCATATCCCTGATAGATGGATTGTCAGATTATTTCTAATATTTCCCAGTAGAAATAGAGTTGCAAAGACCATCCTTGTCCCTAAGTCTTTGGTCCCATGCATACATCTTTGTGAAGGACAGATTTCTATCTAGTTCTCAGAGCTCCCCCTAGGGTAGGAAGAAGTTGGTCAGTTGTAGCTCAACGAGGTGAATGTTCAAGTCCTGGCTCCAGGCTGCCATGTGGAGCAGCTCACAGGAGTTCAAACTGTCCTCCAGATCAGGGGTCACCAAAAGCTTTCTCTATAAAGAGTTCCACAGTCCCCATTTCAGCTTCATGGGCTACTCCGTCTCTGTTGCAACTGTACTCAGCTTTACCAGTGCAACTCGAAAGCAACCATAGGCAGCTATGGAGTGAATGAACCTGCTCCAGTGAAACCCAGTTACAGAAACAGTTCACAGGCTGGGTTTGTCCCACAGGCTGGAGTTTGCTGACCTCTGGTCTAGGTGAATGGTCCTCCTCAGACTCCTGCAACACTTACTTGTATGATCCTTTCCAGCAGCCCTGCCTGGCCCCTTGCCTCCAGGGACCTGACCAGGATAAAGTTTACAACCTTTCCAATAAAATATAATTATAGAAAATTTTTAAAAGTATGTATTCTTACACTGAAATGAACATCTGAGTATGTGTGCATGACTTGGTTTCCCCTTCTGAGATGTATTAAGAAAATACATCTGTGTCATAGCACTTAAGAGAATTAATATGATGATACACATTAATGTAATGTGTAATGTGATACTAAAGACTTTTCAAGGATATCCAGCCCCCACCTCCCATGTTCTCAGGATCTGCATCCAGGAACACCAACCTTAGATTACTTATTTACTTTGTTTGTTTGTTTGTTTATTGGTACTGGGGATTGAACGCTGGAGCATTCTACCTCTGAACTACATCCCTAGCTCTTTTTATTTATTTATATTAATTTTTTGTTTGAAACAGCATCTTGCTAGGTTGCTGAGACTCTCACTACAATGCCGAGGCTGGCCTTGAATCTGCAATCTTCCTGTCTCAGCCTACCAAGTACTGGGATTATAGGCATGCACCACCACGCCCACGTCATGCACTTATACTGAGCATTTGTAGACTTTTTTCCCTTTCCCTTATCTCCTAAGCAATACAGTAAAGCAACTACTTACATAGCATTTATATTGAATTAGATATTTTAAGTAACCTAGAGATTATTTAATGTATGCAGGTGGGTGTTGTATCAGTTGCATGCAAATATTTTATCAGTTTACATAAGGGACTTGAGCATCCTCAGATTTTAGAATCCTTGGGGTCCTGGAACCAATTCCCCATGGATCCAAGATGTGACTGTACTTGATAAATAATATGGCTCTTTTATTTTTTGTTTGTGTGCTTGTTTTTGCCATGTTGGGACTTCGTACATGCTAGGCACACTCACCTAAGCTTCATCCCTAGTCCAAAGCCATAGCACTTTTAAAAGCCTTAGTCTTCTTTACTGATTAGGAAGTTCATCGTTATTAATACATATAAGTAGAGTATGAACCAGGTCAGTCTCACTCCAAACCCTGTACCTCTTCTAGAGTACCTACTGCCTCAAAAGAAAGAGCTACTTAGTCCATAGAGAATCTGGATCCAGGGGGGCTAAAGTCACTGATAAAATTCCCCCTTATCAGTGGTGGACACAATGATAGGGTCTGAGTCTCAGAGCACCCAGCAGAAGCGGTACCCACGAGAGAAGGAGCTTCTGCACCAACAGAGGCTTTGGGCCTATAGACACCCCCAGTGCCAGGGGGTTTTTCTGTTATTTATGCCAATTCAGTTTGATCACAGTTCTATTACCTGGATAGAAATGCAGCCACGGAGGTGTTGATAAAGCTGTCACAGCAAGATGGAGATAGTAAGTCTCATTAATATTAAGAAAAGAACAAACCCATAAATAAGAGATTATCGAGTGAAATAAGATAGTCTCTCTCCCAACTTCTAACAAATCTCGTGTGCAAAACCATGTAATTTCCCCAGACGTCCTCCCTGCCAGCCAGCTCTATAGAATATGAATTGTGCAGGGGACAGAAATTGGTATGCAGAACAAGGAGTGGGCAAAAATAATTAGAGCCATGAAGCTCCCTCGGTCTTGCGTTTTATGGGAGGCGTCACCAAGGGTAGAATCACAGGGTCCAGACCACACTGATTATATAACACAGCGGTCCTTGAAAAGAGACCAGAGAGGAGGGCAGGGGATGGGACAGTCCCCCTGAGGCCTGACCCTCGGATTCAAGAAGGGCCACCTCCTTTGGTGGGTAAAAACGAGTGACACCCCTTTGTAGCCCAGGACAGTCACCTGCCCCCTGTCACTCTGCCACGGAGGTAACCTACTCCCGCCTGCCTCCTCACCCTGCAGCTCAGTCAGGCTGACCATTCCTCTAGGCAATGGCCACACTAGAGCCATGTGCAGGTTGAGGCTGATTGGAAAACGCAAGTGTGCATTAAGTTGCTAAAACCCGATGGACAAAGAGCCGCTGGCAGACAGGGACCAGTTGGGTCTGTGTCCCCAGGAGGCCCCCAGCTCAGAGCCCGGCTCGTGGTAGGGGACTGAGAGATGCTTATTGATTGTCATTGACTGAAGCCTCCAACAGAACATCCTTAATGGAACAGGAAAGAGGTAGGAGTGAGAAGAGGTGGGTGAAGGGCATCGGAGGAGGAAGGAGAAGGGCAGAGAAAGTGGAGAAGGTGCAGATGCAGGAAATGGGGCTGGGGCTGGTAGGGCAACAGGAGGAGAGCTCTCCTGCAGAAAGAAGGGCAGAGACAGGGAACAGAGAGGAGGCGAAGGCCGGTGCACTGTGTGCCCATGGAGAAGGGAAGCAAAGAGAGGAGGGGCAGAGAGAGGGGTGCACAGGGAGAGCACAGAGACTGAGGCCACACAGGACGGGTGGGCTTGGAAGTAGTCACAACCCCCACTTGCTGGAACAGGACACAGAGAGCACGAGAATACAGCTAAAGCCTGAATAGAGACCGCAGGACCAAAGACTTTCCCCTTTCTCAGGGGAATCCACACTTCCTATCAGCAGAGCCAATTCCCGTTTACTGAACTAGTAGTTCCTTGTTAGGGCCCTGGAGCAGGACAAAAGAAAAAGTTGTCTTTCTGGAAGGAATGGCTCCCAAGCTTCTGGGGACCTGTGGCTGGGGAGGTGGGAAACGGCCTTTATCTCCTGGCTCCCTGCCAAGCTGCAGTGAAGACTTGGGCTTGCTTCTAAAGCGCAGCAAGCTGTGGAGGAGAGAAAGGCTCGCCCCTTGGGGCTCCGGGTTCCTAGTGAGTAAGTCGTGATCACCCGCCCTCAAGGAACAAGTGAAATTAAGCCTGAAAAGTGCAGAACACCCAGTGGCGAGGGTGAGAAGTCAGTTTGATTTCAGTGAACTAGTATTCATTTCCATCCTCCTCCTCCTCCTGCTCTTCCTCCTCCTCCTTCTCCTTTTCCTGATCTAAATTTTCCAGTTCCTCCTCCTAATCCTCTTCTTTCTCCTCCTTCTCCTATTCCTAATCCTCCTCTTCCTCCCTCTCTTTTCTCTTCTCCTCCTGATCCTCTTCCTCTTCCTCCTTCTTCCTTCTTCTGTCTCTCTCTCTCTCTCTCTTTTTTTTTTTTTTTTGTGTATGTGTGTATGTGTGTGTGTGGTATTGGAGATGGAACTCAGGGGCATTCTACCTCTGAGCTACACCCCCAGCCCTATTTTTTATTCTTTATTTTGAAACAGGGCCTCACTAAGTAGCTGAGGCTGGCTGCAAGCCCAGATCCTCCAGTCTCAGCCTCCCAAGTACTGTCTCTTCCTCTCTTTTTCTCCCCTCGTTTTCTCCCTTTTCCTCCCTTCATTTTCTTCCTTCCCAATTGTCCCCCACTCCACCTTCACATTTGATTTCTATTCCAAAGAGACCTTGGCTTCAGCCCTCGGGTCATGAAATATTCAATCCACTTGGACACTTTTAATTAATCAGAGGTTTGATTCAGGCCACAGCGCCGTGCTGCCTACCTCTACCAACCTGTCCTGGATCCAATTAGTCAGCTGTGAGCACTGCCTCCAAGACAGAGAGGAGCACCTGCTCTCCAGGACTGCAAACATTCTCCTCGCCATCCCTCCCTGCATGCCAGGAAAAGATTACACACGGGATAAGATCTGTCCGAGAAGGGAGTCGAAGGTGAATTTTGAAGGATGAGAAAAGAAGAAAAATGCAAACAAAAAGCAACAGACAGCTCAGTGGGCAAATATCCAGATGATTAACGGGCTGGCTGGATCCCGGATACAGATGTTCCATCAACATTCCAGGATCGTCCTCACCTGACTGCTCCCAGCATCCCCATCTCCCATATGGACTCAATTATCAAAGGATTCATTTGCACTTGTTGACATTTTGCTCTATTGAAAAAAAAAAAGTGGGCTTTTCAATCTATGACTGTGTGGTACTGGTGAATTTTGTCTCGCAGGATGAGTCATAAATAAAATTAAATTAATTGACGTACCTAAGGTTTTCAGCTAAGTGCTAAGTGCCTGTTAAGAGCTAGACAAATAGTGGGCATGTTGATGAATTGTTGTCATATCATATTTAGGTTAGGGACAGACCTGGTTTTTTCTACCTCCTGTAATGGGCCACACAATATGCAGCATTCAGCTGCTCTTAATAGAGCTTAGGATTCCCTAACAATTTCTTCTGTCCCACAGCAATCCCCCCTTTTTCATAAACTCCCATTCAATCATCCAACAAATATTTACCAAACACCTACTGGATGCCAGGTGTCACGCTAGGTGCTGGAGACGCCCTGGTAGGCAAGAGGAAGATGGTTCCTGCCTTCAAAAAGGTTACACTATCTTGCAACTCCGGTACTTGGGAGGCTGAGACAGGAGGATCACAGGTTTGACAACTTAGTGAGACCCTGGAGACCCTGTTTCAAAATAATAATAATAAAAAGGATAGGGTTGGGGGTATAACTCAGAGGTACAGCCCTGAGTTCAATCCTCAGCACCAAAAAAAAAAAAAAGGTTCCAATATGCTAAGCCACAGACTTGCTACCCGTGCTAATAACAACAGCAGCAAATCCTTACACAGCACGTTACTCTCAGCTCCCTGCACACATTTTCGCCTCAAAACTGCTCTATACAGTAATTTTAAAATTTTTAAAAATTTTATATTATGCATAGACTGAAGTCCAGAGAGGCAGGTTTATCTGCACGAGACCCCACAGCTATAAGCTGCGGCAGGGGGATCGAAACCAGGCGCCTGGGCTGACCACCAAACAATGCTGCCTCTTTCTGTTAGCAAATTTTGGTTCATTTCTCCAAGTGATTTAAATATCCCTGAAGTCCACAGAGATAGGTAATGGGTTATTGGTTGTCGGGGGCTAAGGAGAGGGGGACTCGGAAATGATCACTAATGCGTACGCAGTTCCCATTTGGGATGATGCCCAAGTCCTGAACTGGAGCCTGAGAAGGGCGGGAAAGAGGGATGGAGGGAGGGTGGTAATGGATACTGGGAGCAGCTGGATAGGAGGAATAAATCCTAATGTTCTGCAGCACAGTGGGATAATGATGGTTGGCAACAATTAATTGAATATTCCGAAGTAGCCAGAAGACAACTTTGGATCTTCCCCAAGCAAAGAAATGATATATGTCTGCAACAACAGATATGCCAATTACCTGGTCTGATCATCTAGTCATTACAAATTTTGGGGGAGGAGGTCCTGGGGTTTGAACAGGGGGGCATTTTACCTCTGAGCTAAACCTCCAACCCTTTTTATTTATTATTTTGAAACAGATCTTCCTAAGTTGCTGAATTGCTGAGGGTCTTACTAAGTTGCTGAGGCTGGTCTTGAACCTGCGATTCTCCTGTCTCAGCCTCCCAAGGACTAGGATATAGGTGTGCCCCTATGCCTGGCTGATTATGACACGTTTTATACATCTATTAAAATATCACACTGTCTCCCTTAAATATGCACAATTACTTACTATGTGTTAACTGAAAATATGTTGGAATAAAATATTTTAATTCTCAAAAATTTTCAAAATTAGCTAGTGATGATGATTGCAAACCGTAGTTAAGGTACTTAATACTGTTGAGTTGTATACATTAAAGGGGATAAAATGATAAATTTTATGTTATGAGAACCCTCTCCTCTCCACAAGCTTTTGAAATCCTTAAGTGTATGTTGTCTTACATCTTTCATAGCTCTGCAGTTCCTGGAATTTAGAAGTGTTAGAGATGGTCTGCAAACATTTCTTGGTTTGCTGGTGGTATTATAAAAGGAACTTTTTTTAAAAAATAATTACCGCTCCTGTGATTATGAATAAAGAACCTTGAGCTGGACATGGTGGTGCACGCCTGTAATCCCAGCACTTGGGAGGCTGAGACAGAAGGATCACAGGTTTGAGGCCAGCCTCAGCCACTAGCCAGACCCTGTGAAGTTCCTCATCTGTGGAACAGCAACTAGAGTCACAAGGATTCGAAGGGAGTGAGCACAGGTGTTTGGCATCTGGGGTGGGGGTGGGGTTGTTACCTCGGTGTAGACTAGAGAAGAAAGGTGCTTCTCAGGAGTCAAGGATACAAAAGAGCAAGGTCACAGCACGAGCGAGCTGAGCGGGCGAAGGTCCCAGCCAGAGCGAGTCAGGCTGGAGTTCCGAGGGTCCGACAGCTAAGAACAGAAAACGACTTCAGGGTCAAGGATTGAAGACATCTGAAGCTTCTCAGGGAAGAGACTATGATGATAATATCATAAAAATAACAGTAACAGTAAATCAAGCCCTGACACGGGTTCAAGGGATTTATTTTCTTTATTGTGAAGTAGGTCTTTTATTAGAACAAAGGCTATTGTTATTTATGTTATACAAGTGAGTGAAAGAGATAAAGGGAGATGTTCTGTCCTGTGTAGATTTGTATTAAATTTTATTTATTTATTTATTTATTTATTTATTTATTTATTTACTTATTTACTTATTTACTTACTTTCATTGGTGCGTTGTAGTCTCACATCATAGCGCAGTTCAGAGGGACACGGACATTCATGCGGCACTTGGTGATCTCTCCCCGGCCCCTCCCCACTCCCTCCCCTTCCCTACACATGATAGTCATATTGTCATTGGTATTCTCACATATGTACAAAACATCAGTGGAAGTGTTTCCTTCATCAATTACCCCACACACACACCACCACCTCCACCCTCCTCCCCTAGGCCCCTTCCCTGGCTCCACTGGGGTTTCTCCTCCATAGATGTCCCTCTTGTATCTCGATTTTCACATATTAACTTATTTACTCATTACCCTCGTTACCCCTATTTTATAGCTAATGAAATGAAAGCACAGAGAAGTGAAGTGTCTTGCCCAAAGTCACACAGCCAGCAAGGGTCAGAACCTGGACCCCAAGGCAAGCAGCCAAGAACCAGGTCAGGAGATGATATGGACCTACGATCCTGGTCCTGCTAAGGGCTGGCTGCTGCCGCTTGAGCCCAGTCCTCAGGGCCCTGGGCTCACAAAGTGAGGGATTGGTTCCCAAGCTAAGAGGTACAGCGTAGCCTCATCCCAGTGAGGAACGTGGGCTGAGCCAAAGCACAAGACCGATGCCAGCCGCTTCACTCAGCAGCCATGAAACCATGGGCAAAAGACTCCCCCCTCCCTCTCTCTTTGTCTCCCACTCTCTCGCTCTCGCTCTGCCTCAGTTTCCCCATCTTTGGGGATGTAATGATTCCACGGAGTTGCTATGGCAATGAAAGCATCTTTGATCTTTCTGAGCATTGACATGACACAACGCTAATGAACCTGTTAGAAACAACAGCCCACTGCCGGGCATGGCGGCACACACCCGTTATCCCAGTACTTGGGAGGCTGAGACAGGAGGATCACGGGTTTATGGCCAGCCTCAACAACTTAGGGAGACTCTCAGCAACCCAACAAGACCCTGTCTCAAAATAAAATAGGGCTAGGGGTGTAACTTAGAGGTAGAAGACCCCCAGGTTCAATCTCCAGTACAAAAAAAAGAGAGAGAGAGTGAGAAACAAAAGCTACAACTTGATGTATTTTGAGGGGTGACATTAAGGGAGCAGTGTCCAAATTGGGGATCCCCTGCCCTTAGATCCTTTGCTGAAGACACCCACCAACACGTGACCCCCAGTTGCTTTAGTTCTCTTCCTTCTTCCCATCCTCGAATCAGGGAAGGAGAGGCTGGTCCGCCCGTCTTGCTGCCTGTGTCTTGATATTTAATTACTCTCCCACTTGATCTTGAGCTTGGCTCAGTGGCTCCCTTCCTTGACGTTCCCTGGGGTTCGAAGACAGTAAAACTCAGTCCTAATTAAAATGGTCGAAACGCCAGCAGTTTCCATTAATAAAACATCAGAAAAAGACTGGATTTTTTTTTTCCAAGTGCCTTTTCTCAAAAACTCTGAGAGGGTTGACAGAGTGAGCCCAGGTAGGAAAGAGGAAAGAGAACAAACTCCTTTTTGGTCCCAAGTGTATGAAAATAGTGTCTCTGTTCTCTCTCTCTCTCTCTCTCTCTCTCTCTCTCTCTCTCTCTCTCTCTCTCTCTCTCTCTCTCTCTCCTAGTGGTGTAGTGGTGGCTGGGGCCAGTCACTTAGAGCAGAAGGGGCCCAAGAGCCTGGTCCAGAGACCACCCACCATCGACTCCCCACGTGAGGCCTCAGCTAATCATGTTCCTTCTTTGGAGCTTGGTTTTTTCTCAGTTTTTACATCTGTGAAATGTGGACAGTAGAATAGCTCTAATATTGTATGGTCTGAAAACATCAAGTCGTCAAGTTCTTAGGCGTACTTGGTCAAAGTGAGGAATTCCAGAGCCTGTGTCACCCTCCCAATGGCCAGAGGAGGTCCCTAACACTCCAGTTGCTGGGTTGGGTCACATAAGCCAAGGGGTTGCACCAGAGATCAGAGTCCCAGTCCTAGGTGGCACTTCTGGTCTAACTAAGGGGCCCACGAGGAGTTCCAGCTCAGGAATCCCCTATATTCTTAGGGGAACTTTGCATGTGCCTCTCCCCAAGCAGAAGGCAGAGAAACAGGGGACAGATGAGCCATGGCCGCAAGTATGGACCTGGAAGCCAGGCACACCTGGGGTTAAACTCCTGCTGTGCCCTTCCTGCTGTCTGCCACTCACGTGACTCTGAATATGTGTATGCCCTCTGTGCCTCAGTTTCCTTATATGTAAATGGGGAGAGGATGAGTCCCTTCTTCATAGGACCATTATGAGGATGAATGAGATAACTTTTGTCAACTACATAGCACAGGGCCCAACACGTACTAGCTCCCAGTTATGGTAGTGACCAAAACAATCCTGTGAAATTGAAATCATAGTTACTATCAATGGAAGTGAGTAAAGAAACAAGAAAGAGAGGGAGAGAGAAAAGGCCAAAGCAGAAGAGACCCAGGGAAGATAAATCACAAAAATAGGTCTTCTTAGGATGAAACCCCTTCCCAGTTCTTAATCCTTGGGCTCAGAAATGGCTCCAGCCAGAGCGCACCAGACTCAGGCCCAAGCCAGGAAGAGCATTCCATTCTCCCACCTGTTGTGATTGGTCCAGAGGTGGACACCACCTACCTGTGATTGGTCCAGAGGTGGACACCACCTACCTGTGATTGATCCAGATGTGGACACCGCCTACCTGTGATTGGTCCAGAGATGGACACAACCCACCATGCTGCCTGGGTTTTCCCCTGCAATCCCTCAAACTGTCTCTTCTCCACCATCCATGAAAAATCAAGTCCCTTCTACTCTTGTGATTTTTGAGGGTTCTCAGAAGTTTGTTGGAGGATCATGGGTCATATCACCCAGGCATTTCCAAGAACTTCAGCTCTGAACACCAACTAATGTTTTTCCAACAAAGACAGCTTTCCCTTTGAAAGAGAAATCTGGTTGAACCAAATGACCTCTTTCTGCTTCATATGTCAAGTGCAAGGCGAGCTCTCCATGAGCAGACCATCAACACTGCGGGCATTCCCAGGAAGAGGGCACCTTACGAGGGGCGTATGCACTCCCAGCCCCCGCCACCTTCATTCTGCTTAGACCTTGCCCCCATCCCTGGAATCAATATCCCAGACAGAGGAAGAAAACAGCAAATGTCTTTCCACTTTGGTGCCTGGGATCAGAGACTGTGATGCCCAGCCACCTCATTTGACCTAAGCGTTTGGGGGTCTCGCTGCCACCAGCATTGCCAAGGTTAAGCATTGTGGGTGAGAACTGCAATTAATGACCCAGCACCGGCCGTAAAGCAGCCGCGGATTCCCCCTGCTAGTTAATAGAATGATTCATTCACACTGCTTCCCCTTCATTGATGGCGAGGGGCCCCTTCCCTCTCTAGGAAAAGACAAGCAAGGCTTATCGAATTCTAATACATCATCCTGGCAGCGGGCGTCTGTAGAGAGAGACAGATGTGAGAACAGAACGCAGAGCCCTGTACCCACCCTTCGGAGGACCCCTGCCCTCCGCCCCTTCCTCTGCAAATCTGCTCAGCCCCCCTAGGGATGCTGAGAGTTCATTACCAGCAGCAGCGGAGAGTCAATAAATATATTGCTGAGATTTCAGTCACCTACTGTGGCCGTCCTCAAACCCGATGAAGTAATTGCAGGGCCCCACACTGGGCAGGGGAGGTTTCTGGGGCAGGGACAAGTGGCAGGGAGCTCACAGGAGCTCTGTAGCCAGAATGATCTTTTTATAAAGCAAATTTGATCATGTCGAATATTTCCCTCACTTGGAACTCTTCAATGGCTTCCCATTGCTTCTAGGAAAAAGACCAAAACACTTAATGTGGATCGCAAGACTCTGCAGGTTCTGGCCCCTGTTGACCTCTCTGATCTCCCATCAAATATCTCCCTGCCCCTACTCTCAACTACTCCAGCCCGAGCCTCCGGGGCTCAGGCCAAATATCATCTGCTCATTCTGGAGCAATCCTACTATAATCTAGTCTGTAGCCCTTCATACTTGTCCTTTATTATATCTATCCTTTCCAACAACTTTATATTTGCAAATAGATAGATATATAGGTAGATAGACAGATAGATGGATGATACATAGATAGATAGATAGATAGATAGATGATAGATAGATAGATGATAGATAGATAGATAGATGATTGATTGATAGATAGATGATACATGGATGATAGATAGATAGATAACAGATGGATAAACCGGGCGTGGTGATGCACGCTTGTAATCCCAGCATTTGGGAGGCTGAGACCGGAGGATCCGGGTTCGAGGCCAGCCTCAGCTACCTAGTGAGGCACTCTGCAACTTAGTGAGACTCGGTTTCAAAATAAAGAATAAAAAATAGGGCTGGGGGTATAGCTCGGAGGTAGAATGCCCCTGAGTTCAACCCCCAGTACCGCAAAAAAAACAAAACAAAACAAAAAAAAAACAGATGGATAGGTGATAGATACATAGATAGATAGATAGATAGATAGATAGATAGATAGATAGATAGATAGAATTCTCTCTCTACCTACATAACCACTGTTATGTAAGCCCATGCTTTGCCCATCACATATCTCTAGTTCCTAGCGCAATGCCTGCACAGAACAGGAAGTCATTAGGTATGTGCTGAATGAATGAGTTATAACGTAGAACAGGCTTCAAGGGCTGGAAGCAATTGGATAGGGTGAAAGCAGAGACTGTGGGGCAGAGCAGGATAATAGACAGGGAGCATATGAGACCACCCACTACTAGGCACCTACTGTATGCCGAGTTCTGTTCTAGGCCCTGGGGGCGACATGCTGAACAGAGCTGATCTCCAAGGCTGCTCCCCTCTGACATGATGGGCACCCATAGAGTGATACTCCTCCTATAACATCTCCATTTGTAAGGTTATTTTCCAATTTGTGGCAAGAGATAATTTACAGGCATAACCAGGTGTAAGGGGCTTCCCGTGGGCAACCTCTG
This sequence comes from Graphiurus murinus, assembly GCA_004027655.1. Taxonomy (NCBI): domain Eukaryota; kingdom Metazoa; phylum Chordata; class Mammalia; order Rodentia; family Gliridae; genus Graphiurus; species Graphiurus murinus. Next base: position 17,466 of record PVLC010014720.1, read on the forward strand.
AGATAGATCCCCACCCACAAGGAAGCCAAGGTGAACACTTCAACACCCCTCCCCACACACACCCCAAATAAACCCACTCTACATGCTGTTCATAAGGAGTGGAGAGTTTCCTCTGAATCAGATGGAGGGAAAAGAAGGGATTAAATTCGTTCGCCGTGCAATCGAGACATCATCAATTTCCCCCATTAAACACTCTGCCTTTCCCTCAAGTCCCTCAACCCTACCAACCACTCCATCTCCCTCCTACACTGACTCTCAAAATTCCTCCTCTCCTAAATAAATCAGCCTTCATCTTCAGCTTGCAACTTTGCCTAACAGCAGCCATCAATCATTTCTCAGACATGCCCCTGGGGGCTTTAGAACACACTACCACACAAACACTGATGGAATTTGGTGACCCTCTTCTGAAGGGGTTGAATTCACCAGTGGGCCACAGACCACCAGGTGGAAGCTCTCACGTGGGCCCTTGTTCCTGAGGCTAAGGATTTAGGTCTTTGTCCAGAAAGCCACGTGGAACACAGGAGGTTTTCAACCAAGGGGGATGAGCGAGGGACAGATTCCCCACCACACCTGAAGTTTTTGCCTCCCCTGCCAGGAAGAATCCAAATGCAGCTGTGGGTGTCCTTCTTCTAGCATTAATTAAAGCTTTGCCCTGGGCCCAGCCACAGAGAAGACTGTGGGGTGAATCATGCTGGGAGAGCAGATGCAGCTTCAAAGAGTCTGCAGCAGCTCCAGCATCTCAGAACTTCCCGGACCCAGGAGTCTTCCTGCTGGAAGGGGGGCCAGAGTTGCCTTGGGGAGAGGGTATCTCCAAGCTAAAACTGAAATGTCTGCTTCCCATAGAAGGAGGAAATGGTCATGTCCTTGGGGGAAGTATAAAAAGTTCAAATGCCCTTAGAATTCCTTCTCCTGATCTCCTTCTCAGGGCTAATGCCTGCAGTCAGAGGTTCACACTGTTAATGTGGCATCCCTGCCTTCTACCACTGGGACCACCCTCCTGTGGCCAGGACCAGGGGGCCCAGTGAGTTATTGAGGAATAATTATAATTATAAAAAAATAACTGCAGCTGAACTCGCTAAAGCAGTCACTTAACATTCACTATCTTACTTGAGTCCCTGATAATCTGGCAGGATGGAAATTATTATCGTTCACCCTTGGACAGATGAGGAAACCAAGGCTTCGATCTACTTTCAAGGACTTGATTTCCATTTAAAAGCTGTAAGCTGTATGAGGTTGACCAAGTGACTTAACCTTCAACTTCATTAACTTTTATTGAATTGAGAGGCATGCAAAGTCTTCCTTTGAAATATACCCCCATCCTTACTCCCAAACTTTCCGTCCAATCTCAAGTGACTCTGAAACCATTCCCTGGACGATGGAGGCAGCACTGGTCTGGAGCCCCCTGGAATCCTGAGGAAAAAAAAAAACAAAAAACATTTTCCCATTCTAGAAGCTTAGGCGAATACACAGGCTCCTGCAGAAGCCTCCCTGCCCATATCTGGCTGCCAGGAATTCAAATCTGCATTAGACAAAAACCTATGTGCCAGGCATGGTGATGAATGCCTGCAATCCCAGTACTTAGGAGACAGGAGGATCACAGGTTCAAGGCCAGCCTTAGCAACTTAGTGAGGCTCTGTTTCAAAATAAAAAGTAAAATAGGGTAGAGGTGGGGGTAGCTCAGATGTAGAATACCTCCAGGTTCAATCCCTGGTACAAAAACAAAACAAAACCCTACTCAGTCCCCCAAGTAAGCATCCTAAATGGACAGCAATCTGACCCCATTTATTTGATTAAAACTATCACTAGCTCCCTTTATACTCTACAACTTATTGGTAGTCAGTAATAAACAGGAAGTAGAGCAAACTTTAGAAAGGTATAAGGTGGAGACAGAGTGAATTTATGATAGTGTATGGGAATTTGTAAGAACTCCTGATAACCTAGGGTGGGGGAAGGGTGTGTTGAACTCAATTAACCTAGTTCCCCCCCAAAAAACTTAGTGGGCCATATGAGGAAACTGCAGAAAGCATGAGGGTAGACTGGCTTCAGGTACCACTGGATCCAGGAGCTCACATAGCTCCAGCCCTCTCCAGCTCACCTTTCCTTTTCTCTCTGGCTACCCTCATGCCCCCTGATCACACGGGCTTTGGCCCAGTGGCAGCATGACTGTGACGTTTTGCCTGTGTCATTTTTACTGGAGTGAATGACCAAGGGAGGACAGGTGAGTTCTCTCCTTTGCAGAAAGAGACAAAGAGATGGTGACCAGCCTCCCCTGCCCCACAAGCCACCCAGAGCAATCAAGATGGATGTAGGTCCCACTGACACAAATGAGTCCCAAAATAACAGTGCTGTAAACAAGTTCACTACTGTTCCCTCATATGCCAGCCCAGATATAAGCAGGCTGGTCAGATCACATTCCTCAGTGACCCAGGCTCCTCCATGAGTTTGCTTTGCCATGCCTTGGTGTCGTTCTCAACTGCACGGCCCAGAATGCTCACCCCCATGCCTGCCATCGTGCCAGCCGGAAGCAAAGTGGGAAAGAGTGAAGGAGGTGGTGGTACTGGGGATTGAGCCCAGGGGCATTCTATCTTCAAGCTTCAATCTATCATTCATCTATCTATCATCTATCTGAAACGGGGTCTCTCTAGGTTGCTGAGAGTCCCACTAAGTTGCCAACGCTGGTCTTGAACCTGCGATCCTTCTGTCTCAGCCTCCCATGTACTGGCATTGCAGGCATGTGGCACCACCCCCAGCTGGAAGCAATTCTTTAAGGGTGCAGAAATCATACACTCCAATTCCATCCACATCCTACTGGCCAGAATGTAGTTCTGGGACCGCAGAGAGCTGCAAGGGAGGCTGAGACATGCAGACTTTAATCTGGGCACCCGTGCACCACGCTAACAATCTCGGGCTCCCAGAGCTTTACAGGGGGAAGTCACACATCTGAGATTCCTGGCATCTCTGCCACAGCCACCCAAGGACAAGAAGGCTCTGGGAATAGGAACCAGAATACTACCGGGAACGCAGGACATCTTCCCTCTTGGTCACTCTTCTCTGCTTCTTTGGGGTGTCTGCTTCGTCATTCTCTCTCCTCTCTGTTTTCTGAGCCCCTTCCCGCCCAGGCAGTTGGACTATGGCCACCCCACCACTCCTAGGCTTATACACAGCAGAGTAAAACAAGGCCAGTGAGGCTTCCAACACAAGAGGAACTCGAAATGAGCACTCCCTGCCAAGTTAAGTGGATTTGTGATTTAACTCTGGGCAAGAAAGGGGCAGTGTGAACGGAACAAGGCCAGGGTATTAGCTTACGAGAAATACACATCAAGTTATCTCCATAAGAGGAATATCGAATTCTCCCGCAGATCAGAAGGATGCGTGTGAGGCAGGGGTGTGTTTAAGAAATAAATTAATTCTCGGGGTAAGGTGATGAGATCGGCTTCGTTTTAAAAGCTCTAGGGAATAACCAGAAATGCCGCTGAAATGCAGGATGGGAGCTGCTGTGATGTAACCCACAGAGGGGAGGAGAAACAGTCTTGACAGTCCGCCAGCTGGCCTGGAGTTGGAACTGCCTGCACAGGCTTCAGGAAAGAAGGGGCAGAGAAGAGCCTTCATGGTCAGAGCCCAGAACCGGCGAATGTGCCCGACACCAGAAGGGACCTGGTGAGGATGGAGACTATCATTTTGGAGGAGTGGGAGATGGGTTTGAAAATGGGAAGAGAAGGGCTCCTGCAGCAAGGGGTTAACAGGCAGGTGGAAACAGGCAGGTGGTCAAGGTGATCAGACTAAGGCCCACTTGCCACCAGGGCTGCAGAGCTCAGTACTTAGCAATTGAACCCTGAATATTTCAACAAAGAACGGTTTCCCTTAGAGGTCGGGGGTACATGGGTGGAGTTCAGGAACAATGGCCTATCGGGAACCCCAGGCTGAACCCTCAACCATGAGGCCCCAATAAAGACGCTGCCTGAATGTTGCTGATTCAAACCTCTCTTTATTATACCTCTCTCTCTGGGATCGAGGGCACTACACAAGCAGTAACAAACAGCACAGAAGCCGTCTCTCCAAATAGTGCCTTTCTAACAGACTCCCAATAACACCTCTCTCCAGCAATCCACCTTCCACTAGCAACCAACAACCTTTCCTCCCAGAACTTCTCCAGCAACCCACTCCAGCAACAACCCAGCCAGCCTCTCTCTCACATGCGAGAGGTGGAAGCTCTTAAAGCCATACAGGGCCTAAGCCACGAGGCGTCTCATACAGCCCTCACCTGGGCCGGCCACGAGCTGGGCGTGCTGGTGCATGCGCTCTGGCGTGGCGCAGCCCTAGAATGTTACCACCTGCAGCCACTTCTGGCACTCTGCCAGGCGCCATCTAGAGGCGGGGTCTTTCCGGCCAGGCTAGGCCCCGACAATAGCCAAGTTGTTTCCAGGCTAAAGAGGGAAGTCACCCCTCCCCCACCATCAAGCTTCTGAAGCGCAGAGGTGGTTGTCACATGAACTGAGAGGAACCACAGGGAATCGAATATCTTGTGTTTTATGGAATTATGGTACAACCTGCCTAGGTGTCAAGACTTTCTGGAGAGAAGATGTTAATTTCTCCCAGAGCCATAGGTTCTGAGTGATAGACATCGAATGATTGAGTTGATTTAGAATGGGTAGGTGACCGTCTAGGGTTGGGTGAACACAATAGAATCTCCTGCAGCGAGTGAGGCTCATGCCTCTTGTGTTGTGGGCATTGTTTTGTTATTGATGGTTTAGAATCATCGGGCCGACTGAAGAATCCGCTTCTAGATGAGCTTCTAAGAATGATTCCCACAGCAGCTCAGCAGAACTAAGCCCCAAAGGAACCTCTGCCCCACCCAAACAAGGAAGGAAGCTATCTGGCAGGCTGGGGATTTGCAAGCTATAGGTGCAAGTTGTCTCTGCTGTGGACCAGCAAAGAGGGCGACTCTCTGGAACTCAGGGCTGAGTTCCAGTTTCAAGTCGACTGTCTGAAAATCTCTCTAGATGATAGTTTCCAGAAAAAAAAAAAAAAACAAAAAAACCCAGCACTTTGGAAGGAAGCCAGAATGAAAGCAATTGCAACCAATACATAATTTGGCTCAGGAGACACTAATTTCATTGTAAATCTGTGACTAACTGGAGTCTGTAACTAAACTTAATCCTATAATTCACCATCAGAATACATGGTGGTCTAACCTTTCTTTTTAAAAGGCTGGCTGACTGTTCAGTATGTTAAGGACGTTCCAGAGTCCAACTGAATCAGAATTTCTGTGGATGGGAAGCAGGAATGTGTATTTTTTTTTTTTAAACTCACAGTAGTAATTCCTGTGATTAGTTCAATCTAGGACTGCCAAGAAACAATAATTCATGCCAAATGACTTGGTCAACCCTCCTACGAGTATGTGCATCTCAACAGAAGACAATATCTTATAGTCAGGGGAGTGGATGTTCTAATGTCAGAAGAACGCCCTTAGAAGAGAAAAGCTTGTTGTTTCTTTAAACCAGACCCGGTAGGAGCCATTCATTTCACCTAAGTGTGATCCAATCTTCTTCCTGTAAGAGGTTTTTGCAACTTTCCCCCTTTAGACAAGAATGACAACATTGTCAGTAACTAACTGGAGAGTGGCAGCAACTCAGGTCAGACACACAGCAGACAGAAAAAACAGAGCCCCTGGCTTCCCCATGCCGGCCACCTAGCAGAGTTGACTCACAGGCACCCGGCAGGCATAATTCCCACTTGAGGGTGATGACTAAGTCCCTTGATGGACAGCGGGCACAGGTGAGGGGGAAGCATCCCCACCCCAGGCACCAGAATGTCCTCTTGATGGAAGCGCTGCCTGGGCCGAGACCTGAAGCATGAGTTAGCAAGCAGAGGCTGGGGAGAGGGAGGGGTGTTCCAAGCAGAGGGAGCCAGGGCACCGAGGCCTGGAGTCCTGTGTGAACCTGGCTCCTCCGGAGAACTAAATGGTGTTCCACATTGCCGGAACACAGAAAACACAAGTGCTCATCCTGAAAGTGGAGCTTCTGTAGAAAGGGGAAGCTAGCTCTTTCAAAGAGGCAGCAGCAGCGGACCCCTTGGAAGGACAGAGAGATCCAGCACAGACTGTCCCCTGGATGGAGCTGTAACTATCCAGTGGCCAGAACACAGCAGCCTCCACACAGATAAAGCAGTAAACAGTAGCTCCAGCTCCGATGGGGCTGGGATGAGGAGGCTGCACTGGCTTCCTTCTAAAGAATTCAAAGAAGCAAATGCTTCCAGTGGCTTGAGGGAGAGACCTGAACATAATTCTCATTACCCCAGGACTCTCCGTCTAGAAGTGCCCAAGACAGACTGGTCCTTGTACCAGGTGCACTGGGAATGCAGCTCAGGGTCTAGTGACAGGGCACGCTTCCTTCAGGCTCCAGTCCCATTCTAGTATCTGACCCAGGCAACAGGGGGCGCCCGAGAGGTGAGTGCAGAATGCTCCTGCATAGACGTAAACACACACGTATATACACATACACACATGCACACACACGCACACACACATGCTGGGTGAAATGCCTTGTTCTGACCATTCCTGCCTCGGAGCCCCACCCCGTGTCCAGCCCTCCCAGCTGGCTCTCCTGTTTTCAGCTCACTTGACCTCCCTCGCTCAATCCCTCCTCCAGCAACTCCTGGAAACACCTCTCAGCCATGATTTGAATTTTCCTTCCAAGCAGCCTGTCGTGAAAGCTGCTTGGACAGATACCTTCTTCGGTTGGACATGCAAACTGTTTCCTGATGAAAAGATGAGAGGCCTTGGAGCCTTGCTTTGAAGATTGGCTCTACCTCTTCCTGGTTGTATGACCTTGGGCAAGATCTGCAGCCTCCTGGAGGCTTGGTTTTTTCATCTATGAAAGAGGAACAACTGCACCCACCTCAATACTGCAGTGAAGACGAGATAGGAAATCCATGTAATAGATTTATGATAGTATCTGACCTATAGAAAAGGCTACTCAAGTAAAACTCCTGCTCATTTCCTTACCCCTCACCAAAAGGAGTCTCATGGTCACTAGTCTGAAATTAATTACTATGATGATCATGTTTTCTTTAAAAAAGAAAAACAGAAATCAGATAAGTAGCACTTGTTTAGAATTTTTTGCACCTTCAGTAACTCTAAGAATAATCATTGCAGCATTAGTAATAATAACTCATATCTGATTTTCACTGTGCTCTCTGAAAAAAGAGTATGATGTTTTTATGCAGTTCTTTGTTTGGGGTGGGGGGTTATTTATTTTTTTTTACATGTTTTCTCAATGCCTCTGTTAAGAATTATCTTTAAATGATCACAATGACAATGATGAATGAATTGTAAGCCCAGAGAGTTTTAGTGACTGGCTCACATCACTCAGCAAAGCAATGGTCGTAGTCCATTATCCTAACTGTTTTCCATTAAAGGTGGGAGAAGCTGATTTGTAAAACAATCTGCAATGTGTAAGATTGATCCAGCCCTTAGGCCTATATATCACATTGAGAAATGCCAGATAAAGCCCTATGAAGCCACACAGAAAAAATCTGGGAGGTATGGGTCTTGGATCAAGGATTATTTCCATCTACAGCAGGTTTTCAATATTTTTAAGTTTTTAAACCTCTATAACACACATGCAACAGATATGAATTTAGCTCTTACTCCATAAACTAAGGAGACAAAAGCATCACAGTGCTTTATTTTCTCTAAATCAAGCTTCACTCCCAGTCTCATCTCATTGGTCAGGTAGAAAATGCAGTCCTAGTCATTATCAGAGCTTCTTCCCACTCCCAAGGATTAGAAAAGAGCCTCGGAGCTTTTAGAAAGATCAGACCATTTGGGATGGTCTCAACCACTTAGCCTCCTGCAGTCAGGCGCCTCTATGACTGCTTGGGGGGGGGGGGTGCAGAGGATGCTGGAGGATGCACCTTCAGCATCCATCATTAGCTCTTGGTACCCAAGGCCTCCGAGGGAGCCAGCCACGGATGCCAGACTCTCACAGCACCTGCCTGCTTCTAGGATACAGAACCACTCTTGTTTTCTCTCCGCCCTTCTCTTTTCTGTTCTGCCTCCTATAAGAACTTGCATTCCCCTTCCTCACCTTTTCAAAGCCCATCTAGTTTAACTCCTCAATAAGCTTGGTTTTTGTTTGTTTGTTTTTGTTTTTTCAAGAAGCAAAAGCCAGGAAGGAGGTTCAACTTCCAGCCAAAGACCTACAAAAGACTGACTATCATCTTGGAAAACAGCTTATTTTATCCAATCGGAAATACAGCTCTTTTCCTGGATATAAAATTAAAATTAAAGTTGACAAGAAGCATTGTGTCAATATAAAATTAAAATTCTAATTGACAAGAAGCGTTGTGTCCTAGCTTAATTGGTAGTGTGTTTTGTTTCTTCTTAGCAAAATAGAAAACAATGCTGCACCTTAAATGCAATGAGATAAGAGTCCAGGAGAACCAAGCTTGAACAAAGACTTTGAGACAGGTGAGCCAACCACACACTGTTCAGCTGAGACCCTGACCCAGCTGAGTGGGGGCAGCTGAAACCTGGGAAACCAAGATGTCCCTGAGAAGACATGATGGTGTCAGTGATGGAGAAATTCTAAGCTTTTCCAGTGGTCCATAATTTCTGGATTTGGTCCTTGAGCCCCTGAGCTCCCCAAATCTTGCCAGATAGAGAGAAGGAAAAAAAAAGAGCTTCAAGCTCTAGCACAGAAAGTTCTTGGTCAGACACACCATGGAGGAAGGGTCTGTCTACCAAGTGGCCCTGGAGAGCCTGGCTGGCTGTGCAGTGGGCCAGCCCTCAACTTGCTTGTCCTTTCTGAACCCACTGAATGGCACAGGCCCTCCCTGGTCATCCATTTGGAATGAGTTGCTGCTTTTGGAAACCTGGGGTATTGGCTCTGCCTGACCTCTTAAAATACATATCCTGCCTTTCCTTAGCCTGATGCAGCAGAAGCGGTCCAGGACCGAGAGAGGACGCAGGAAGACCTCCAGATAGGACCTGTGCATCCCAACATCCACAGGCATTAGGTGGCAGGTGTTGTGAACAGGCTAGCTAATCTCCTTGAAACTAGACTTCTTCTTCTTCTTCTTCTTCTTCTTCTTCTTCTTCTTCTTCTTCTTCTTCTTCTTCTTCTTCTTCTTCTTCTCCTCCTCCTCCTCCTCCTCCTCCTCCTCCTCCTCCTCTTCTTCTTTCCTCTCTCTCCCCCTCCCTCCTCTCTCCTTTTCTCTCTCTCTTCCCTCTTCTCACTCTCTCTCTACCTCCTCCCTTTCTGTCTCTGTCTCTTTCTCTCTCTTTTTATCACTCCTAACATTTACCTGTGTCACACACTGTCCTAAATGCTTTTAAAAATTAATTTATTTAATGCACAGGAAAAACACAAGTAGATCCTACTATTTTCAACATCCTCATTTGCAGACTGGGAAACTGAGGCACAAGGCATTTCAATAACTTGCCTGTGTTTTACATCACCTGTAAGTGGCCAAAAAAGGATTAAGATGCAAGAAATGGTGACCATCTCTTTGGAATTATTGTGATGTTTAAAATATGTAAGTAAATTCTACTTGTTTTGTTTTATAAGTTTAGGAAATGCAGCTACCTAAATCACTCTGGTTGATCCTTATAACAGTCTTGTTTTTTGTTTTTTTTTTTTAATAATGTTAACATATAGCACTTCACATGTCCCAGGCACTATTGTATGCTTTATATAGTTAATCTTAAACTCAGTCATATAGCTCTGTGAGGTAAATACTACCATTATCTATACATTGCTGTATTCTAAACTAACTATTCTTATCATAGTCATAAGATACAATTAGCCTTTTTGGGGCATCATCTGAGATAGCTATCAAAATTGAACAGATACTTCCTGATAGTTATAATCACTATTCTGGTACCAAAGTGGACAAATAGACCCATTCATCATTCATTCATTTCTGTGATACTGAGAATTGAACTCAGTGGTATTCTACCTCTGAACTACATCCCCAGCTTTATTTTTTTAAACAGGGTCTTGCTAAGTCACTGAGGACCTTGCTAAGTTGCTGAGGCTGGCCTCAAACCTGTAATCCTCTTTTATCTCAATCTCCCAAGTACTAGGATTACAAGCGTGTGATTACAAGCGTGTGGCACCACACCTGGCTTAGATCCATTTTTAAATAGTGCCTTAGGTCATTTCTGTCCAGGAATGCTAACCATGACCCAAATAGGATCAGTCACATGGGTAATGACTTTCATTGGCAAGAAAAACATTCATTTAGTGCCAAAGTTATCTAGAGGAAGAACCTGTCCTGTGTGTGTCTTCTCATTCATTCAGCATATACTTAGTGTGTGGTGTGGTGCCGCACACTTGGACAGGCACTGAAGACAGGGCAGAGGACAAGCACGATTCTTGCTTCAACCCTAGAATTTGCAATCTAGCTTAGATATCATTTAATTCATTGGTTTTTCAACCAGGGGTGATTTTACACTCCAGAGGATATTTGATTGTGTCTACGGATGCGGTTAATCACAATTAAAGGACTACTACTAGCCTCTACTAGGTAGAGAAGTCAGGGATGCTTCTCAACACAGCACAGTGCACAGAACAGCCCCTACAACCAAGAGTTATCTGACCCATCACGTCAGTAGTGCCCCTATTGAGAAACGTGATCGATCTCAAGCTCCTCATTTTGCAGAAGAAACCAAGGCCCATGTAGTAACACACTCATGATCACCACATACCCAGCTGTCATGACTTGATTTTGCATTCAATGGATCTCCAGTTTTCCTTTTTTTTTTTTTCTAACTGAAATGGAGGGTCAGTTTTGTATGGTTTTCTTCTTGCTTAAAGCAAAGAGTTCTGCAGAAATACTCTAATAGAAAGTTGTTTTCACCAACAATAAAAAAAGCACTCCTATTCAATCTACATGACATGAGACACACACTAAACCAGAGTGACAGAGCTACCTTGTCATGGTTGGCACAATCTCTAAACTTTGTTTGAAAGTAAGGACATCATGCAGAAGAAAATCATGGACTCTGAAGTTCCATTGCCACATTCTTTCCTTTTCTTGTTCATTTGCAGATTCGACAAAAGCACATTGACTCCCTACTCTGAGCTGAGCACCAGGCTGAAGCCCAGATGCTCAATGATAAAGAATACGTGGTCCCTAGCTTCCAAGAGCTCACAGCAAACACACACAGGCAAACAAGCCACTGCCACACGCCGAAATGTAAATCACTGGTGAGAGCATTTCAGGGTAGAGTGGCGGTGTGCCCATCAGCACTACTGGTTGCAAGTAACAGAAAATGACCGTGGCTTATTTGAGCAGAAAAAAACAAACAACAACAACAAAAAAACTTACTGCGAAAATACCAGGGAGCTCACAGAACCACCACGAGCCTGAAGAGCAAGGTTTGGAAAACAGGCAGGAAAAGATGGGTGCGCTCAGAAGCAGCTAGGATCTTAGTCTCAAAGCTCCCACGGTGTGGACTCTGTAACCACAGCTCTGAACCACCAGCCCTTACAGTTGAACAGCTCCAGACCAGCACTGGACATGGTAAGGTGCCCTAGACATCCGCCTCCACACTCTGGAACCAGCACCTTGCTGCCACAGCTGCACCAAGGTGGCTTCTCTGCTGACCCTGCTTCCTTAGCTCTCCAGGTCCCAGAGCTTTAGATTGGATTATCCTAGGTCACCCATCCTCACTCCAGCTGCAAGGCATGCTGGGAAAGAGAGCATGTGACCTAAGTTTCTCTGAGCATGCTTTCTGAGTTGCCTGAGTAGAGGCTGACTGCATCTCCCATTACCAAAATTCTTACAGAGTTTTTCCCCCAGCCTTTGCTCAAATGTCACCTTCTTGCTCTTCCTTTTTACCCACCATGAGATATTTTTGCCCATGGTTCTTCTTTTATATGTCTATTTATTTATATGCTTGACTATCTCTCCCTTCTCAAATATAAGATACCGAGGAAAAGAAATTGCAGATGGTTTATCCACTGTTGTGCCCCCAGTGCTGGAACACAGCAGGCCCTGAATAAATCGTGTGAACGAAGTGAGAAAATGAATGAATTTGCCAAACAGGAGAGAACAAAGAGCTGGAGAAACCCAAATCTCAACAAAGGCTCCCTGGGCGTCCTTTAGGAAGGACAATAACTTATCCTCGCCAGGGGGGATGGGAAAGAGTTCCCTGGAGGAAGTGAGGGAAGAGCTGGGTCTCCAAAACAGGTGATGTGGAGAAATAGCAGGAGAGCGAGATTACAGCAAATTTGTGTTGGTCGGTGGTTCACATAGTTCTGCCAAAGGATGCTCCTGCATCTTTTCTAGCTGAAGGAGGCACAGATCTGGTCCAATGTAACTTCAGCATTGACCTCCAAAGGCCAAGACTCAGAAATCCTGGTGGCATGGATGAGCCTGGAGAATTTTATGTTAAGTGGGATCAGCTAGGCACAGACAAATAGCATGTGTTCTCCTGCAGATGTGGAAGCTCAGAGACCGGATTTCATAGAAGTAGAAAATAGAATAATGGTTACCACGGGTAGGAAGGGTGGGGAGAGAAGTAGCAAGGGGCTGACTCGTGGGTACAAAAGCACAGTTAGATGGGAGAAGCAACTTCTAGTGTTCTATAGCACAGTAGGGTGACTATAGTTAACAATAAGTTATTGTATATATCAAAATAGCTAGAAGAGAGGGTTTTGAATGTTCCCAATAGAAATAATGAGTATCTGAGTTGCTGGATATGCAAATTGCCCTGATTTGAACATTGCACATTGCACGCATGTATCAAAATATTATCTTGTTCCCCCTAAATATGCACAAATATTATGTGTAATTTTTTTAAAAAGGAAGAGAGAAGAGAATGAAATCTGACCTATAGCATCCAAGAGTTACACTTTTGGGTCCCTCGTCGACCGGAATGGGAGATTCCGAGGGACGTCTGCAAACTTTAAAAAAAAAAAAAGGTGTTACTCTGAACATTATTTTGGAGAAAGGCAATCAGTGAGAGAATAAATAATGATCAGGCCTATTTTATTCAGTTTAAAAGTGCTTGTGCTATTACCTGGATAGCTTTTTGTTTAAGTGATTATGTTGCCACAGAACTTTTTGTAATTCATCAAAATTCATAGGATATGGAAGGCAGGAAGGGAAAAAAAAGAAAAAAGTGTGTGGCAGGGTTATTACTTGAAGTTCAATTCAATAAATATAATTTATTTTTCTACAGAGTCCTTTATACGAAATATCACCAGAGGCTTTATGGTCCAACAAGACCGAGCTGAGTTTGAATGACTGGAGTTATTTGCTTTCAGACCAAATGGACTTTTATGAACATTTTGACTTCCCCCCTGTACTAAACGATGTGATATACAGCTGTTCTCGGCATAATTTCTCTCACAGCCATTATCTTTTCTTGCTTCAGCTCTTGTGCAGGGCTCCAGAATGACATAAAGTGGTAATTGCTGCAGGATTTTCCGCAGCGAGGGAACGCTTGGACTTCTTTCAGGTGATCGCTCCAGAGGGGCCATTCTGCAAGGTGCTGGGGTGGTACCGTGGGAAAGGAGGAGGCTGATGAGGCCAAGACCCTCGTGACAGCACCTCAGACTCACTCCATCGCCAGATGCAACGGATTCAGTCACAGCTGTAGAAAACACACAGTCCTGTAGACCCTGGGATGCAAATGTGACCCATATACAGCCAGCCTTGACACCTTGCGCCTTACCTCATCTCCTTATGACACTCAAATAAATAGTAATGGAAAAGCAATTTGCATCTCTGCTACAATTTCTGCTACAAATGACAACAAGGAAAGACCTGCATAACGGACACAGCAAAACTCAAAACTCTTCTCCCCAACCCATCTCTTTCCCCCGTCCACGCTCGCTGAGACTCCCCCATAAATCCGACCTTCTCTGTCTGTTTTCCTCTCCTCTCTCTACTCAGGCTCAGGTCCTTATCTCCTTCCATTTTTCTTTCTCTTCCATCACCGGTACAGGAAAAGAGTAAAAAAGGTGGATCTGGGGGCAGAAAAAAAATTGCAGAGATTTACAATAATTTATTTTCTCCCTTCCCCTCTGAGCACAGCTGTCTTGAGTATACCTAGAATGTAAAATACTTTATTATCTCCAGGACTTCCTGTCTATTTATAAATAAGCCTTAGAATTGAGCCAGAAAAGGAAGAGAAAAGAATTGTGTATAAGTTAACATATGCAAAGAAGATCTAATTACCACAAATGTGATCCAGGAACACCTCCTTCTGTGAGAATGGAGAAAATCTTAGAAGAAGTGGATTTTATTTGCCCTAATTCCCATAACCAATGACCAGATCTTTAAAATAAGCCTAGGAGTCAAGCTGACATTTTTTAAACATTGTGGCAAAATAGACATAATATAAAATACATCATCTTAATCATTTTAAGTATACGATTTGGTGACATTAAGTACATTCACAATGTCTTGCAACCGTTTCTTTCATCTATTTTCAGAACTTTCCCATTATCTCAAAGTGGAACTGTCCCCACAAAACAATTCCCTGAGCGCCTCTCCCCCAGACCAAGAAAACCATCATTCCATTCTTTATCTCGATCAGTTTGACTACTCTAGCTGTCTCCTATAAGTAGAAACACGGAGTATTTCATCTTTTGTGGTTGACTTAGTTCACATAGCATGATGTCCCTCGATTCATCCATGTTGTAGCAGGTGTTAGAATTTTCCTTCTATTTAAGGCTGGGTAATATTCCATTTTATGTAAATATAGTAACGCATTTGTTTACGTAGTCATCAGCTCATGGGCTTTTGGGTTGTTTCCACCCCTTGGCTACTGAAAATAAGGCTGCAAGGAGCATGAGTGAATTCAAGTCACCATTTTTCTCCAACACAAAAGTCTGGAGCCCATTTTGTTCCTGCTGGATTTTTATTGGGTAGAAAAATAGCATTTAATGTCCTAACGCTTTGCTCATCATTAAATGATTAGACATTTGTAGGCACTCTCCAGCCCACATGCCTGTTCTTTAGGAACTGCCTCCTCATCCACAGGGCTCTATACTTAGTTCTTTCCATTGTAAGTGATGTCAACCCTTCCTGGACACAGCTGATTGGATGAGGAATAACCCTGGCCAGGAGAAAGCCGTCATTGGCTGAAGTGAGCTAATTAAATTCTTCTCCTCACAAATCTGGAATTAGCCCTTGTTGGGAGGCTGGCTTGGTTTGCTTTGAGCACTGTTTTTGTTGTTGTTTTTTACAGTGTGTAAATTCAGGATCAAGGGGGCGTGCTTGGGCCCAGTCACCCTACTCCCCAAGGTGGAAAATGGAAAAAAAAAAAATCAGAGAGGGAAAAAGCCTTAGTACAGAGAGAAAGACAGGAAACAGCTTCTGACCGGCACAAAGCAGAGGACATTATATATACTCCCAAAGAAAGGAATAGCTACTGAAACAAGAAACGTCTGGCACCCTTGGCTCTCCTGCTCCTGGACAAGTTGCAGACATGCTCCATTCCTGGGTTCCTTGCCATGCCCGTGGATTCTTCCAAAGCAGTTCCTAAGTTTTGTAATCTATTCTGAGTGACTTCTCTTCTCGGTTACCCAATGTGTCAAGATAATCTATTGAGATATTCATTTCTGTCTCTTTTCTCATCTAGAGGAGAGAAAGATGAAAAGGCAATTTTCTTTCTCCCTCTACTTTCTAGAAGAACATTCTTGTTCTTGATGCACTGTTGAAAAATTTCACTGTCCAATATGGTAGCCACTGGCCACATGCGACTAGTGAGTACTTGATGGGTGGTTTATGCAAACAGAATGCTCTCAAGTGTGAAGTACTGAATTCCAATGACTTAATAACAAAAATGGATGCAAAATATCTCGCTACTAATGCTATATTGATTGCATGCTAAAGTGGTAATATTTTGAATACCCTGAGTTAAATAAAAATAAATTATTAATATAAATTTTTAATCACTTTGTTTTTGTTTTAATGTGGCTACTATAAAGTTTTTAATTATGTATGCAGCCCAAGTTATATTTCTCTGGGACGATGCCGATGAAAGGTCTAGGGCAGTCTTGGAGGGACAGGTAGGAGCCAGAGCTTCTGTAAATGACAGCAGCCCTTCTGAAACAAGCCCCCACCCAGGTCTGCAGTTCTCAGGTCAGATTCACCATGGACATAAGCTGGGTTGCTGAAGAAAGGCTGGTTCCATGAATGGAGGAGAAAATAGTGCCACCCTGGCAGTTCCTAGGACTGAGAGGGTAGATAGAGGCAGAATGCATGCGCTCTTCTCCCTTGCAGTGCTTGGAAGGAAGCAATCTTGCAATGCAGTGATGCCTGGATCCTAGGAGTGGTCACAAAAACCACGACCCTGAAAGCTGTACACTTGTACACGGATTTATAGTTTTGTTTTGTTTTGTTTTTCAGGAGGATACTGGGAATCGAACCCAGGGGCATTCTACCTCTGAGCTTCACCCTAAGCCCTACTTCATTTTTTATTTTGAAGCAGATTTTTGCTAAGTTGCTGAGGGCCTTGCTAAGTTATTGAGGCTGTCCTCGAACCTGCAATCCTCCTGTCTCAGCCTCCAAAGTACAGGGATTACAGGTATGTGTCACCACACCAGGCTGGCGCTAGTATTTAAAGCCATGGTTCAACTCAGTCACTGTAGGGGGCATCTTCCAAAAGAGACAGCTGAGGACCAAACCCCTCCTGACACCAAAATAAGTCCCCGGACTTGCTGCAATCCCCTGGAGTGGAGGAAGCAGCCTGGCAATGACAGATATTGCACAGCTCATGTGTCACGTGGATGGAGGCTTAGAGCCACATTTCATTTGATTTAGAAAAATGAAGATGGGAAGTTTTCTGTACCCTAGCGCCATGAAGCAAATTCGTGACTGTTTCACAAATAATGTTTGGCTAAGAAAACCATGCACCTGCAAGCCTTCAAAAATGTATTCAGGGCACCAGAAGCCAAAGGTCCCTTGGTCTCTGTGCATCCGGCTGGCTACGGGCCCTCTCTCCAGTAGCTTTCAACCAGGAGCATCAGGATGCTTCCAGCCGGATATGCCTTCTTAGGAATATACTAGGGACTTCCAAAGGCTAGAAGCCAAGAAAATTCCTACCATGAAACCTCTCAGCCGCCACCATGAAACCTCTGAGCTGAGAAGGATCTTGGAATGATGTAGTCTAACTCCCACATCCTGAGAGGAAGAAACCAAAGCTGGATGGAGGTGAGGAGGCCTGCTCAAGGTCACAAGGCAATTGTCAGATCTCTAAGAAGAGGACATTTCTCTTCACTCGCCTAAGCATCTCAAACAGTCCTCCAGCTGAGTCCTCAATACTGCAACCTCAGCTCTTCAGCTCTCCAAAGAAACTATACAGTTTGTACAACTCCAGGAAGACCTTTCTAGCCAGATAGCATGCAGGTATCTCCTTTGAGACATTAAGTCTCTATAGAGAGGAAATTTAGCAGAACTATGCACAGGTACACATTGTATTAGGATTTAACTTGGTACAGCTGCTGTACCTGCTATAATCAAGGCCCAAAATAAGGTGGTTTAACTAAGACACCGATTATTATCTCGTGAAACAATCTGTAATAAGCAGTTACGGGCTGGTAAGGAGGCCCCAGAGTGCTGTGGTCCAGGATCCCCCCATTTGTAGCTCTTCTACACCTTACTTGTTGCCCTTGAATGTATGGTCCAAGATGTCTCCTCTCCAAGCTGCATTCTGG
Organism: Graphiurus murinus; assembly: GCA_004027655.1. NCBI lineage: Eukaryota > Metazoa > Chordata > Mammalia > Rodentia > Gliridae > Graphiurus > Graphiurus murinus. The sequence continues at coordinate 35,144 of PVLC010014720.1, forward strand.
CCAGTGTGGGTGGAGAAAGGGGAGAACCCCATCCCTTCCCTGCACGTGGAAGGTGTGATCCAGCAGGTTTTCACTTCCGTTCACATCCCATGACCAGAACTTAGTCACGTGGTCCTTCCTCACTGCAAGAGAGACTAGAAAGCAATCTTTATTCTGAGAAGCCACAAAACTAGCGAAAAATCGATTAGCATAGAAATGGATGAACCAATGGAGTGATGTCAGGATGAAACAAAATGGTACAAGTAAAAGGCTTAGCTCAGAGCATGGCACACACAGCAGATACTCAGTAAAAGCCAGTGGACGGTAGTACTAGTAGTAGTAGAGGCCACCTCAAAATAAATAGTCTAGTTTTCTGAACCCAAAGGTGACAGCTGCTTCTCTTGTCTGTTTTGGCAGCATGACATAGTAAAACAGAAAAAAAATGGATTTAGATTAAAATACCAAATCTGCTATTTTCTAGCTGTGTGGCCCTAAGCAAGCCATTTAACCTCTCTGAGCTTCTATCTCTGCTTGCCTAAGTGTGGAGAATGTGTCTTAGCATGTGGCGTGAAATTCCACTGAGATAAAGAATCAAACATGGTGCCCAGGAAGGGGGACACAAGCATCTTTTGTCCCTTCCTATTGCCCGGGCTTAGAGGCTCAGAATGAGAGCTGACAGCCTCACATGAAATCCACAAGTGCATTTCTTGGGTTGTGCATTTCCAATGACTCCTCATCCCCGGGTTTCTCATTCTCTCCCCACCAGGCTGGAAGAGGCTGGCTTCAGTTCCTCCACTGTGTGACAACGCCCTCTTTATTATTTATTTATCCCCGCACAACGAGGGAGACGAGGAGGCTGGCTCCTGCCTTAGGCAGCCTGCCCTCAGAAATACAAATTGCTCCTGTAGCCAGCTCAGACGAAGAAGGATTTGGAGCCCTGGATGGATGGACTGCAGACTCCTGCCCCACGCCCTTGGCCCAGGGGAGGAGGAGACCGCAGCTCTGGCATCCTGGAGAAGGATGAGTCGCTGGGATTCCTGGAAAAATGATATGTGAGAGGAGTCTTCTCAGGGCCAGCAAGACGATTTACTCGTCCACCATGCCATCTGAATAACAATGCCCGGATGTCCTCCTGACACCTCTGTCATCTAATGAGAAGGAACTCCCAGGGCAGCGGGAGGCAGCCTGGGCAGAAGCCACAATGGCGAGAAGTAATTAGCTGTCCTATCTGCGTTTGCCACGGCCGGCAGGTTGCACGTCTGTCTCTCCTCCTTGGCTCCCTCACTCTGGAGCGTATGTCCGTGGAGGGGTGCAGGCGGCAGGAGTGTGAGGCTCTAAGCTCAGTATTTATTACCCAGAGGACAGAAGACAGCAATTGGGGTAACGTTTTCTGACAACTCCCTGGATTGCCTAGCTTTCTTCCAAAGGTCTTTGCAAGAATTAATTCACGCAACCCTCATAGCAACTCTGTGAGATCGGCACTCTTATTATACTCACTTACAGATGTGGAAACTGAGGCACAGGAATGCCCCCCCCCACAACACACAGTCCTCCCAGATCACACATCAAGGAAGCAGCAGAACCTGAATTTGAGCTTGGGATGCCTGGCTCCAGAGCTCCTGCTCTCCATGACTGCTCAAAAGAATGACTTCCAGGACACGACCCTGGAGGCCAAGTTGTCTTATGTACCAAGATCCTGCTTGTGAGCAAACACTCATTCCATCTGCTTGACCCTTCCACAAACATGTCTTGAGCACCTACGGGGAGCAGGGTGCACTGGTGATATGGAGTGAGTGAGCTCAGAGAGCTGCACAGAAAGAGCCTTCGGAAGCACTAGACAAGGGCACAAACTGTCACACAGCAGCAGCCTTTGTGTTGGGCACCAAGCAGCGACTTACTTTGCACCAGTCACCTTACGAAGCAGGCACAATTATCTCCATCTCATGAATGAGAATAGTGAGATACAAAAGTTCAGCGATTCTCCCAAGATCCCAGTTGTCAAAGGCAGAGTCAGAAATGGAAACCAGACAGCGCAGTTGCACCGTCTCCCCCACCCCCTCCACCCCATGCCACACGGGATACGGTGTGTTGAGGCCACCTGAGTGTCCAGAGCAAGTGCTATATGGGCATCCAAGAAAAAGGGACCCAGGGAAGCCTTCCCAGATTCAATGCCGCTGCAGAGGCCTTGAAGGATTAGGGGGTTAGGACAGACAGAGAAGGGGAGGACAGTCATCAGGCAATGAAGCATCATGAGCGAATGGGCAGATGGAGGGCACAGTGTGGGCTCAGGAAGTGGACAGGGCACCGCCCAGTTTTGCTGGACAGAGGGGAGGGTACTGGAAGAGGAGGTTGGTAAGAGAAGGCTCAGGCATCAGGTTAAGACCACTGGTCTCTGAGCCATGAGCAGGTTGGGGTTCCTGGGTTTCAGAGCAGGGGAAATACCTGCTCAGACTGGTGCCTCAGTTGTGTTAGCCAGCCTTTCGTCCCTGTGACTAAAACACCTGAAAGAACAACTTACAGAGGAAAGATTTCTTTTGGCTCATGGATGGTTTCTGAGGTTCAGTCCATGGCCAGCCAGTTCCAAGGTAGAAGGTCATAGTGGAAGAAAGTTGCTCAGCTCATGGCAGCCAGGAGACAGAGACAGACAGACAGACAGACAGACAGACAGACAGACAGGCCAGGGACAAGAGATAGTCCCCAAGATAATGCCCCAGTGATCCGCTTCCTCCAATCATGCCCACCTGCTTACAATTTCCACCACCTCCTAGTACTCCATTCATTATCCATCTAATGGCTTCATCCATGGAGGAGGTCAGAGCCCTCATGATGAGTCATTTCCTAAAAGCCCGATCTCTGAACATTGCTGCACTGGGGATCAGGCCTTCAACACACGAGACTTGGGGGATCTTCCACATCCAAACCATGTCAAGGAGCCCCAAGGTGAAGGGTAGAGAGGAAGGTCAGGCTTTCATAGAAGTCACAGTGAAAAGAGAGAAAGACAAGAGAGAAGAGAGGAGAAAAGGAGAGAGAAGGGAGGGAGATGAAACTCAAGTAAAAAAAAAAAGATAAGAAAAGGATAAAGAAAAAGGAGAAGAGAAGAAAAATTAAAGAAGGAAAGGCCTCTCATGAGAGTACCAGGCACATCTTTCTCTTCCCCTAAGTTCAGGACGCGGGAGTCTGTTGACAGATCTACAGGAGGGATGATACGAGGGATCACCCAGCAATGAGATTAGATATTCCTGAATCTCACAGTAAGAAGGGCGGTCTCCTTTAAATTTTCTTTACTCCTGATTACACCAGAGAGAGTTTCAATGTGGAGCTGACACGTCTTTAACAGCCCTCTAGCGCCTGCTAGTCTTCCTCTGTGACAGAGTAGGCCTGAGGCTCACAGCCTTCTGCGGGCCCTGGGAAATAGCTAGCATTTGAGATGCTATTTGTTTTCATTCTTATTATGGAGTCAGACATAGCAAAAGCCCACCACGCTGATGCTCAAATGACCAAAGCACTGATTTCCCACCCCTTGGCTGTACTTTAGAATCATCCTAGAGTTGAAAAAAAAAAAAATACCGAGGCCCAGACTGTACCATGAGAGATTTC
>PVLC010014721.1:0-15073 GCA_004027655.1 Graphiurus murinus
CCCCTTCCCGTTGACCCTGCCCCCTCACCCAGAGGGCCCCCTTCCCGTTGACCCTGCCCCCTCACCCAGAGGGCCCCCTTCCCGTTGACCCTGCCCCCTCACCCAGAGGGCCCCCTTCCCGTTGACCCTGCCCCCTCACCCAGAGGGCCCCCTTCCCGTTGACCCTGCCCACCCGCATCCTGGAGCAGCCCTTCCCAGGTGCCCTGGCGCCTCTGTGGCTGGATCAAGGCAGGTTACCCACCACAGATAGGGCAGTTCAGAGGAGGGAGCGGACTCCAGGTGAATCTGAGCAGAGAGCTATGGAGGGGGAGGAGAGGGAAGAGAAGGTGCCCCCTCCCTTTTCCTTTCTCCACCCTCAGCTCCAACCCCGACAGCTCTAAAGTCTTCAAGGAGTAGCCGAGGCACAGAGACCAAAGCCTCTTGCAGAAAACGTGTTTGAAATCTGTTTCTGCTACTGCTGGATGAACTTGGACCTTCCACCTCAGACTTGCTTGCTCCACACAGAAGGACAGGAAGGTTATTGTGAGCAGTCCATGAGAAGTTTCCAGAAGCACAGGCCTCTGTTCTTCCTGCCCTCCTCCTTCCTGGGCACCTGCAGCCCCTCCGGAGCTGTAAGATGTGCCCCTACTTCCCTCCTTTCCACCTGTGTGTGCCCACTCCTCCCACCAACGCAGGACATCCTCTTCGCCTCCCACCTGGGGACACACCTGGTTCTTCAGGTATGAGGATCCTGAGTCATCCGGACATTGCTGATGTAACGAATGTCCTGTCTCTGGGCTCAGGCCAGGGAAGGCCCTTCCTTAGTGATTAGAGAAGGGAGAGAGAATTCCGGCTCCAAGAAGACTCACCTTAGAGCAAAGGAGTTAGATTTGACATGTACCTTAGAAAGACTCACCGCCTGCCCCAGGCTCCTACAGTTGCCCCCGCTATGGAACCCGCTAGAAATGCGTCTCCCTCACCTGGCATTGGGGCCAAGAGTAGCCAGTCCTCAGTCCACTCTGCAGCCCCAGCCCCCGCCCCGCACACACACCATGCTTGATGCAAACGAGAGCTGTTTCTGTTTGAAGCAGAAATCCTCCAGCAAGTACCTGTAGAAACTGGGTGGAGAGTGCTGGGAACAGAAAGAAGACTTTGTCTGTTTGTTCTCTGCGCTGGGAGTTAGTTTTTAAATGGCCCTTCTGTAGATGAAGGCATCTCTCCAGCAGCTCAGCCCCAGAGCTCCGCCCCTCCCCTCCATCCACTGGATCAAAATAGCCTCCCAGCCAGATGGAGACCCAGAGCAAACCAGGAAGCCAGAACCGGGGAGGGGGACTTAAATAGACTGGCGGGGAAAGTCTTCTTGGGATTTTCTAGGGCAAGGGTGGGGGACAACAGGGATTCCAGAACCAGGAAGATGCAGGAGGGAGGCCGTGGAGGAAGGGAAGGAGAGTTCAGTCTGGACTCCCCTGGAAGCTTTTTCAAAGCTTGAGTGACAGCAGTTTCCAGGAGGTGAGGGCGGTGCCTCTGTGGTGCTCAGAAGGCCGCAGGAGGATGCTGGGAGAGGCCTAGGCCTGCACAGACCTAGTGACAGGCTGCCGGGAACTCTCCATTGTTTGTTTGCGGTACTGCAGGTCCATCCCAGGGGCACTCTACCATTGAGCTACACCCCCAGCCCTTTTTAGTTTTTATTTTGAGGAGTCAGGATCTTGCTAAGTTTCCCAGATGGGCCTCAAACCTCTGATCCTCTTGCCTTAGCCTCCCAAGTCACTGGGATTACAGAGGTTACAGACACGCGCCATTGCCTGGCCTTAGCCAGGAGAGCACTGGATTAAGATCATTTGCCCCTCGAGCTTACACTTTCTGGTCTGTAAATTGGGATCGTGTTGTTTTCCATGTAGGGTTTAGGTGAGGATTAAGATAAGGAATAGGAAGCATCGGGGCCCCATGCCTGGCACTTTAGAAATTGAATGAGTGTTAATTCCCTGACCCCACATCCCTTCTTTGGAGCCCACCTTTGGGAGGGTTGTTTGGGGGATGGTAGAACTTTCCCTGATGTAGGGGTAGGAGTTCGGTTCAGGCCACTGTAGCCTTGAAACAAACTTTAATCTCCTCTCTGGCCCTGCTTATCCCATCCCTGGACTCCAGGGTAATTTCAAGCTGATAAATGGGCTGCTTGCTTCCAGAGGCAGGCACCCTAGAGGGAAGGGCCTTGTCTGATTTGCCTACCCTTGAATCCCCAGGGGCAAGCACAGCCACGCTCGGTGGGCAGCTGCTGATCGAGGGTCTGGGTGAATGAGTGACGCCATCCGCCCCTCCTTTTGGTCAGAGGATGGAGCACAGGCCTGAGCACACACTCTGCTGCCGAGGAAGCTTTGGAACAGGGAAATGACTTTATATCACATTATCGGAGCTTTACACAAACACTTCCATCCAGCGGCTCCCCCAGCCCCAGGCCTGTCTGATTTCCTGGCTTAGGCAGCACTCAGAAAGAGGCACTGGCCAGCCTGCCGTGTCCTGGCTGTCTCCTCTGTACTCCTCTGCGCCGCAATAAGAGCACAGCCCTGCACGATCGGGGCACCTGGTGGAGGGGCTCCACTAGCACCTGCCACCTGACTGGGGCCAGGGCCATTTGTCCCCTGGCTTCTAGCAGGACTGACCCTTTGATCCCCCCCTAGTCCTCAGGACGAATGGGAAGGGAAGGCCAGGCCGAGCCCAGGGAGAAGGGGCAGGGTAAGGGCAGGGCCAGCTGCATCCCCTCCTGCCATTGCCTTTGAATGTCACCCTCTGCTGGCCCTGCTGGCTGGGGACATGGGCCAATCCCACCTGGGTGCTCTTGCTACCCGACTGCCCCAGCAGGGAAGGAAAGGGAAGCCAGAAAACACAGTAGCCCCGATGACCACAAATCTCGTGTTCAACTTTGTGCTTCAGAGTCTTGTTCTCTAAAATGTCTCCAATGACTCAAGCGAGAATTAAAAGTTAGGGGAAGTGCGTTTGTTGAAACACCCCACCTCTAGCACACTTGGCCTCTGAGTTGAGGGTAACGGGAGTCATTCCGATAGTTTAGGGCCCAGGGCCCAGCGTGGTGGGACCTGGTTGGGTCTGTTTCCTCCTGGAGCTGGACTCTCGTGGCCAGGAACAGTCTTTGGAAGTGCTAGCCTCGAGTGCCCAGCACACGCCTGGCAGTTATTTGATGGGGGCAGGCAGGACAGAAGCAGGGATGGTAGGCGGGAGCAGGTGGTAGGTCCCCAGGCAGGGTTCCCGCTGGTCCTGAAGAGGGCCTGGGCCCAGCTCTCAGGGCTGCAGCCGCAGCAGCAGAGGGGACTTCACTGTGACCTCTCTGAGCCTCCTTCTCACCCAGCCTGGCCCGTCCGGGCCCACCTCCCCACACTGCCCTCGCTCTCTTGGAGGCAGGCCGCCCTGCAGAGCCTGCCCTGGCCCCCTGCTCACATGTTTATCCTCCGGCAAGTCCCCTGGGGTGGCTGGGACTTAATGAACTACCCTGTTGCCGAGGGAGCCTTTGATCCAGCAGTTCAGCGGAAGAATCAATACCATTAATGGAGAAAATCTAGGTTGTGACGCGACGATGTTGGCCGCTGTGCCTGCCTGCCCACCCGCCAAGGAGGGAGCCCTGAGGCCGCAGCAGGAGTCTGGGCCTGACTCCAGGGACTCGGCCTTGGCCTAAGCTGAAAAGGGAGGGGGAACCTCAGGATGCTCCAGGACCAGGACTGGGCCAGGGCCAGAGGTGAGTGAGGGTCCAAGCAGGCAGGAAAAACTGTGACGTAGGGCAGCCGGCACTGCATCAGTGATCTGGGGAGAGGAGAGGACCGGAAGGAAGATGGGGACCGGCTGGTGGCACAAGAAAGAGAGGAGATGTTGCAGGATGGTGGCGGGGGCACAGTGAAATTCCATAGCCCAGGCCGGAAGCAGTGAGTTTCCAGGAACGGCCCGGGAGCTTGGGCCTGGTGGCTGGCTGCAGCAGTAAGCCTGGGAAGCCCAGCAGGGGTCCCAAGTGGATGGACAGGAAGACCCTGAGCACCATCCCCGGGTCCCTGAGAGGACGGGGGGGGGGGGGGGGACGGCAGTGTGCACCCAACCTACCACACTCACTCTGCTGACACCCTTGGTCACCATCAACCAACCCCCAGTCACCACCAGGACCAGGGCACGTACACCTCACTGGATGTTTGCATTAGCACCAGCTGGTTCTGTGGTGCCAGGCACGCCGCATCTGCAGGCGCAGTGTCGCCCTGTTCCCTCCCCTGACAGTCAGTCCAGTGGTGACAAGGTCACAGATAGCTCCGTGGTCCACTCTCCACCTAGCCACGCATGCAGGCTGTCACCTCGCTGGCTTCCTCGCCACCTGGCCTCTGCACTGGGTACCATCAGGCTCCTGGGAGGCTGGCACCTCGAAGGTGGCCCCATGGGCTTGGCCTGGGAGACAGTGGCTCTGCGCTTCAGGTCCCTGGGGTCCTAGGTGGGAGCCTGTGGTCACCACATGGCCATCTGCACCGGGTCCTGCTCTGCGCCTCACTCTTGGGCGACCTCAGGCAAGTCACTTCTCCTTCCTACTCCTGGTTTCTCTATCTAGAAAGTATAGGCTGGTCATGCTGCCTCCCTCAGCTCCCAGGACTCACCGGGGCACTGTAAGGAGAGTGCAGAAGAGGAGAAACCACAGAAGGTGTTAGAGACGCGGTTACGTGTTTCTTTTTTTCTTTTTTATTTTTTGTGGTACTGGGGATGGAAATCAGGGGCATTCTATCTCCGAGCTATACACCCAGCCCTATTTTTTATTCTTTATTTTGAAACAGGATCTCACTAAGTTGCAGAGTGCCTCACTAGGTAGCTGAGGCTGGCTGTGAACCCGGATCCTCCGATCTCAGCCTCCCAAATGTTGGGATTATAAGCGTGCGCCACCACGCCCGACTTCAGTTACTTGTTTCATGCATACACTTCTTCAAATGACATCATAAGGAGCTGTCTCCCAGAGGCAGGAGTGGTCCTGGATGCTTTGTGAGAGGTGCAGAGACCCAGCGGGCACTTGTGGGGCAGCACAGGGACAGAGTGACATCCCGGGAGGGAACATCACAAACACAAAGAAGTGTGTGAAACTGTTCTGACGGTGGAGTTTGGCCTCAGTTTGGAAAAACAGCTGCATGTGCTCTGCCCAGTGAGTCCCTGGGATTGCAGACACCCCACCTTGCAGGCACCCCACCTTGCAGGCACCCCACCTTGCAGGCAACCCCCCTTGGTAGAGGTTGTTGCCCCAGACAGAGGGTAGGTGCAAAGACTCGGGGAGGACTGGGGATGTGCTCAGCATCAGAGAACAGGGTGCCTCTGCCCCTCTCAGGGCCCCCTATCGTCTGCACGCATCCTCCAACCTGAGCCCCAGTCCCTGCCAGGAGCAGCTAGGTGGGGCCCCACCTGGCATTTGCAGATGGGGCCAGCTCTCACACCTGGGAGAGGTGAGGGAGAGGAGAGGGAGAGGTGAGGGAGAGCTCGGCGCAGGGCACAGCCTGCCACCACCGTCTGAACAACATGTCTGGGTACACAGATGACCCCCTTCCTGCGCAGCTGGGCCTCTTCTAACAAGGAGGAGCCACCGTCCCTAGGTGGAGGGGTGACAGGGCAGGCGTCCTGAGGCCTGGAGCCAGAGAGCTGTTCTCAGAGGGGCAGGACGGGCACGCTGTCAGGAAAGGATGCCAGTGGGGGGAGCCTGCCGATGAGCCTCAGAGGAGGCAAGTCCCAGCAAGGCTGTTTGCTTAACAGCCCCAAAGGAACAGGGTGGCCTCCTCCCCCGCTTTGACCCAGGCCACAGCTCCCTGCCCCCACCCTTCCAGGACCCAGGCCTAAGCAGTGTCTGGCCTACTCCCCGTCTCTGATGGGGACTGCAGCATCACGCCTAGGGTTCAGGGACTCTTGAGATGAGAAGGCAGGGGCTTTTAAGATGCTGTTTTACCAGGTTTAACCAGCAGAACCGGGAGGAATGGGGACGTGGCTGCTTAGACTCCCATGAGCCATGATGTCACAGGCCAGAGGGCGCACTGGCCTCGCATCAGGAAACTTAGATCCGTGACACAGGACGAGCTTCGGGGTCTCTCCAAGCTGCAGCTTCCTCATCTGGAAAGTGGGCATGCTCTATCCACTTCCCCAGTTCACTGGGACAGTGCAGGAGAGCGGCAGGGCACGGCGGCTCTTCCTAGGGACCGCCTCGCTTCTCTTTTCTCCTTTCCTTCTCCCTCCTTCTCTCTCGCTGTCTGGATTTCAGTTTCCTGAACTTAAAAAGAAAGAGATAAACTGCAGTAGCTTCTCTTATGTCTACCACCGCCATTCCCAACCCCCAGGTCACAGTAGCAATCTCTAGTGACCTAATAGACAGTCACACACATCCTGTGTCACAGCCTTCACACCACACACACACACACACACACACACACACACACACACACACACGATGCACAGGGCACGCTGACTCTGCATCAAAAACTAGAATTTTAGCCCCAGATGACACGTCCCCTAAGCACACGGCATTCATGGGTTTTCATGAACCACTCTGATTTACACCTGTTTGTCATCCAAACTGTGACATTTTTAGAATGAAAGCGTTGCCAGGACAACAGGCACAAACCAGGAATGTCTGGGGACCCTCTGAGCACTCGTCGGGCCCTTGGTCTCTTAGGTACAGAGGCTTCCACTCCAGTCCCCTGCCTGCGGTTCTCATGACCCTTGGGTCTCTGTGGGGGACTCCTGAGGCCCTGGGCCAGTTTCTCTACTCACATGCTGGCCATCTCTGCATGCGGTGCCAGCCGCCCCCGCACCACCTGTTCACTTCTCTGTGTCTCACACTCACTGTGAACAATCTGGGGACCGCAACCCCACACCTAATGCTGCTTGGCACCTAGTAGCTGCTCAGTAAATGTGCATGGCAGGAAAGAACACAGGAGCACCCTGCCAGAGAGAGAAACCTAGGCAGCGAGTAAGGGGTTAAGGAGCTCCTAGAGGGAGCTGGAAGAAGTCAGCTTAGCAATAAAGAAGGGAGCTGTTGTTTCCGACCAGGCAAGCCAGAGCAGGCAGTTCGGCCCCCTCCCCTCCCCCCTCCCTGCACACGTCTCTGGGAATGGCACCTGGTGGTTGGCCAGGGAGTTGACATCTTCATGCCTGCAGGTGAGGAGCCAAGAGGACAGGGAGTGCTTTGTTGAAAGGCTTTCAGGGTTGGAGACTGTCCCCAAAAGAGGGAAGGCAGTTTGGAACCCCCTCCCTGCCTGCCCCCGCCCAGACAGGGCCCACCCCCACCACCCCATCCAGAGCGGCTCTCCTGTGCACTCCAGCCAGCGCCCGGTGCCTTCACTTGTCACTTGACAATGGAGAAGGATGTTTCTCTATTTTCTAGCTCAGATGAGCTTTCGAAGATGCTATCTGGCTGTGATATAAATCCATTGAGAAAGCCCTGGAGGGAGCCCCTGCAAAGCCCTAAATTGGACACTAAAAACAGATAAAAGCCGATGGTTTAAAGGCTTTATGTGAGCTCCATTTGGGGGAAGGAATGAAAACAGGGATTTACTTTGTCCTCTCCCACCAACACACTTTGGGCAGCTGTGGCCCGAGATTTTAAATCTTTTGTGTTCTCGTTGCATGAATCTGCGTGGCCAATGAGACGGAGTTAGAGAGGAGATCTTCCAGCCACTGGACAGGACCCTGCTTCCCTGTTCCCCACCACCCCACAGCCAAGTACAGGGGTCAGCACTTGCATGACTAAAGGACAGATCCCCACCCTGCCCAGTCCATAGCTACCCCAAGTCCCCAAGACCTGGAGCCCCCAGGTCCCCGAGTGCAGGTCAGACCCTCACCTTGCTGATTCTGCAGACCCAGGCCCTGCTCTCCCGAGACCGGTTGATGAGTGGCCGGCTGACAAGACATTGTCGTCTGCCAGGCTGTTGCCTTCCTTCCTGCCTCTTTCTTGGCCACTGCACTACAGCCAAAGAAAACTTGGAATGTGGGAAGACAGAAAGGCGGAAACGAAGTTTTCAGGAGGTTTTGGCCCAACACACAGCACGTACGGCCTCCTGGAGTGCCCAGGGCATGTGGCGATGTGTAGCCCCTCTTTGGAGGTAAATAACAAAAGTACGGCTATTTCAGTCAGAAGGATAGGCCATCACTTTCTCCAAACAGAACCATGGGTTAGAGGGATAATACTGCTCTCATGCAACTTGGTGGTTCTCAACCAACATGCTAGAACCATCCCAGGCAGCTTTAAAAATCCCAATGCCCAAGACCACACCCCAGTCTATTATTCAGAATGTTAGGGCGAGACTCGGGCCTCAGCATTTTTTCAAATTGGTTCCATCTTTTTCCAGGCAATTCCATTATGCATCCAAGGTTGGACCATGATTCTAATCGACTAGACCTACTAGTGAACTTACTAGTGAACTCACCTACTTAGTGAACGAGCCCCTGACCACTCCTTCCTTGACTCCTGAAGTGGGAGGTTGGAGGGGAGGCCATGGATGGAGTTCAAGTTAAGAATCCCACCTTTCCTCTGGTTAGGCAGGTGAGCCTGACCTGGGTCTGTTCTGTGCCAGGATTTACAGGGCAGGGAAGAGCCCACTGGGGTCTGGGCTCCTGTCCCATCTGGGATGGATGTTGGAAGTTGGATAAGCAACGGCCCTCCCACTTTACAGATAAGGACAAAGGATAGCAAGGGTGAGATGTAACAAAAGTCTCAGAGTGCTTGTCTGAGTCCTGGGCTGTGTCCTTCAGACAGGACACTTCATGGAATTCCCAGCTCTTCCTTCAAATGCTGGAGACCCGGGGACCCTTTTGACTTCTGGGAACCCCTCTGTGAATAAACTCCCCAGAGAGGAAGGGAGGACTCATCCCAGCACTGTGTTGAATGGTATCATCTGTGACCTTGACTATGCCATTTAGAAGCTCTGTGACCTTGAATACCATCTTGTCCTTCCTGAGTTTCTGTTCTACTTGTTTTTGAGATAGGAAAAGTATTAACTATCATACAAGTTGAGTAATGCTTAAATGAGATCAAGTATGTGAAGAGCCATTCTGACAGCTTAGCAAAGGTTACCTCCTGCCTCTCCCTTCTCTCCTTCAAGCCTTCAAGTTCCCCCACCCCCTAGCAGCAGGACCATGGAAGCCAGGGTAGGATGTATGCCTCTAGAACAGATAGGACAGGAACCTAGGCACCTTGCTCTTTTCCCAAGATAGCCCCCTGAGTTATGGTAGAAAGGGTGGGTCAAAGACCTTCAAGTTTGGGTTTTTTGTTTGTTTGGTTGCGTTTTTTGGTTTTTTTTTGTTTGTTTGTTTGTTTTGGTATTGGAGATTGAACCCAGGGGTGTTCTACCTCCAAACTATACCTCAGAATGGGGTCTCGCTAAGTTGCTGAGGGTCTCTCTAAGTTGTTGAGGCTGGCCTCAAACCTGCAATTCTCATGTCTCAGTTTCCCAGTTATTGAGATAACAAGCTTGCAGCACCATGCCTGGCTCCTCTAAATTTTATAGTTTCCTGGGAAGTCACGCCTCTAAGCAGAAGCTTCAGAGTTCCTAGCTGACCTTAACCACCCGAGATGTGGCATCCTTCATGGCCACTGTCTGAACTGGCTTGCAACTAAAGGAAATAATTTTTCAACAAGCACCAACTAGGTTCCTACTCTGTACAGGGATGAAGGAATGACAAGACAGACAGAGCCCCTGCTCTCACCGAGAGACTTGAGACAAGGAATTTCAGTTGAGTGCCGCTCCCCTCGGAGTCTGAGTCCCCCTCAATCCTCCTGGGTTGAAATCCTGACTCCCAAGAGATGGTGCCAGGAGGTTGGACCTTGGAAGGCAATTCGATCACACGGGCAGAGCCCTCCTGAATTGAATTAGTGCCCTTCTAGAAGAGGCCCGGAGAGCAGGGGACCACAGGACCCCTTTCCTGCATGTAGGGACACTGTGGAGGAAGCCACCCATGAACCGAAAGCAGCCCTCATTAGACACTGAACCTGCCTCACCTTGGTCTTGGATTTCCCGCCTCCAGAGCTGTGAGCAACACATTGTTTCTAGTGTTTATAAGCTACTCGGTCTGTGGTATTTTGGTAAAGCAGCCCCAGTGGACTAGACAAAAGTTGGTGCCCAGAAGCGAGAGGGCTGTAAAAATGCAGCACCTAAACATGCAGAGGTGGCTTGGGGACTGGGTCATGGGTGGAGGCTGGAAGAGTTCTGAGGTGCATGCCAGCCAAAGCCAACATTGCCATGGACCGGCTGTGAAAAGGGCAATCGTGGGGAGGGCTCAGAGGAATAGGAGAGCTGAAGAGGAATTTTCAGTTTCCTTCCAGAATATCTAAGTGGTCCTGAACAGAATGTTGGAAGAAATAGGGACAGTAAAGGCCATTCTTATAAGGCCCGAGACAGAAATAAGGAATACATTATTGGAAACTGGTAGAAAGGCAATTCTTATTATAAGGTGGCAAAAAACTTGGCTGAATTTTGTTCATGTCCTAGTGTTTTCTGGAAGATAGAACTTGTGAGCTATGAAATAGCATATTTGGCTGAAGAAATTTCTAAGCCACCTATTGAAGGCACACTGTAGCTTCTTCCGAAGGTTTGCAGTAAAATGTGAGAAGAGAGAAATGATTTAAAGATGGATTTTTTAATCAAAAGAGAAGCAGGACTTATAAATTTGAAAAATCCCCAGCCTGTTCATATTGTAAAAAAAAATGAGAAAGTGTGTCAGAGAGAAAGCAGGGACAGCATGGCCAAGCCACCATTTGATAAGGAGATTAGCGATTAGCGCAGATTATCCAGGTATTACCCATCAAGACAATGGAAAAAGGACTCCGAAGGCATTTTGTAGATTCCTGGAATTGCCCCTCCCATTCCAGGGCCTGGGAACAGAATGACTCCCAAGGAGAGACCGCAGGCACCTGTGGGGCCTCCGGGCTTGCTGCCCAGAGCCACCTGGAGGCTCTGCTCCTGGCATTCGGGTACAGCACTCCGTGGCCACTGCAGGATTGGCTCTAGCAGGTCTAGGGGTGGTGTGGGTCATGACAGCTGTCCCATTGGAGGACACGACAGCAAACCTTGGTGGCATCCACACAGTACTGTCCCTGCTGGGCGCACAGAGCGCAGGAGCCCTGTGACCCCCTCCACCTAGGTTTCAAAGGAGGGAGCCACCCGGAGCCTCCCACACGGCCCAGGGAGGGGCTGCTGCAGAGTTCCCATGGGAGCAATGCCCAGGGCACTTGGGGGCAAAGTTATTCCCACAACCCCAGACTGGTAGAGTCCCCAGCAGGTGACGCCAGCCTGGGAAAGCTGTAGTGCCAGCCATGGGGGAAGGAGAAGCCAGAGACTTGGGGTCCAGCCCCTGGCCTAGAGGCTCCTGAAAGTGGATATCAAGTCAAAGTAAGTGACTCTCAAGCCTTAAGATTTAATGTTTTTTGCTCTGCTGGCCTTCGGACTTTTGTGGGGCCTATACCCCTTTTCTTTGTCCCCTTTGGAATGGGGACGTCCATCCTATGCCAGTCCCACTATTGAATTTGGGAAGTGCATCTTGTTTGATCTCACCAGTTCACAGCTGGACAACAATTTGCCCGAGGATGAACCGCACCTTGGGTCTCATCTGTATCTGACTTGGATGGCACACTGGATTTCAGATGTCTATGTTGAAGCTGGAATGAATTAAGTCTTTGGGGGCTGAGGGACAGAATGAATGTATTTGCATGTGAGGAGGATGTGAGTCTGGGGAGCTTACGACTGAAAGGCCCCTAGCAGAATATTTGTCTCCAGTTCTAAATTCATATGGATGAAATCTGAACTCCCGAGGCCATGGTGTCAGGAGGTGGAGCCTCTGAGGAGGTGATTAGGTCCTGAGGATAAAATCACTAACTGCTGTGAGAGGAGAGAAAGAAGGAGCTTGAGCACTAAGAGAGGAGACTAGAGACTTAAGATGAAGCCAGATAGCAGAGATCTTGCCTGACTGCAGGGTACAGAAAGAACGCGGCAAGCCAGGCATGCCAGGAAGGTGGTGCATGCCAGGAAGCCCAGTTCTTGGGTGGCTGAGACAGGAGGATCACAAGTTCAAGGACAACCTAGGCAATTTAGTGAGATCCTACCTCAAAAATAAAATTAAAAAGAGAGAGAATTTATTTATTTATTTATTTATTTATTTATTTATTTATTTATTTATTTATTTAAATAGAAAGGCAGCCGGGCCGATCGTGGTGGCGCACGCATGTAATCCCACCATTTGGGAGGCTGAGACCGGAGGATCCGGGTTTGCAGTCAGCCTCAGCTACCTAGTGAGGCACTCTGAAACTTAGTGAGACCCTGTTTCAAAATAAAGGATAAAAAAATAGGGCTAGGGGTGTAGCTCAGAGGTAGAATGCCCCTGAGTTCAATCCCCAGTACCGCAAAAAAAAAAAAAAAAAAAAGAAAGAAAGAAAGAAAAGAAAAGAAAAAAGAAAGGCAGCTGGGCATGGTAGCACATACCTGTAATCCCAGTACTTGGGAGGCTGAGATAGGAAGATCACAGGTTCAAGGTCAGCCTAAACAACTTAGAAAAATAAAATAAAATAGAAAGGGCTGGGGGGTATAGCTCAGAGATAGAGTACTCCTGGACTCAGTCCTAAGGAAGGAAGGAAGGAAGGAAGGAAGGAAGGAAGGAAGGAAGGAAGGAAGGGAGGGAGGGAGGGAGGGAGGGAGGGAGGGAAATGGGCAGTGCCTATGGTATCCTATGGTGTCCTGTGGCTCCTCACCAATATCACCAGTAGGCTCTCAGTTCAGAAAGCTTCCTGCTCTACCTTAAGAGAGAGGCTTCTCTGGGGAGACAATTTTCCATAAGCCTCTTGCATTTCTGCACATCGTGCTACTAATCGACTGTGCAGAACTATCTTTTCAAAGCTGTTTGTATAGCAAACAGATAATATATCTTCAAAGTAAAGGGAAAATTAGTTTAGTGTTCAGTATAAAAAAGACAGTGTTTCCTTCTGGGGCAAAAATCAAGCCAGCTTTCTTCCCTACATAAAAGATCCGGGTTCTTTGAGCTCCCGATTTCCTTTTAGTAGCTCGATTTCCTTTTAGTAGCTCGACCCTTTGCATCTGCAGGTGTCACGTGCCCACCAGGAATTGGAACTTGGGAGACCATGTTGGTGCTGACCCCCATCTACTGCTATTGCTGTAAGAAACAAAGTCCTTAGTCCCTGACCCAGGAGTCTTCTGCCAATATGTCTGCAACTACGGCAGGTGAACTTGTCAGCTTGCAAGTTGGGTGAAATATCAGCCTCTTCACACCCTCCTCATCCGATTGCACCTCTGCCTCTTTCAGTGACCTGTCTAGCAGCCCCTCCCCACCACAAAACCACACCAGCCCAGGGCAGACTCACACTCTGCAGTAGCTAGCAGACTCCTCTGCGGAGCTTCGCTTGGCAGCAGTGGCTTCTGCATCCAGGACCCAAGTTCCTCAGCAGGTGGGCTTTCCCTCGCCTCTCCCCTCCCAACCCTGGGAATCCAAGGAGGGGCCACCTGGCCTTGGGCTTTCACGGATCATTAGGTGCTTTTGCATTCATCATCGTTTTTGATCTTCCTAACCACACTTCTTGGGGCAGTCGTGACATAGATTGGGGAATTCTAGGGAGAGGGAAGCCGAGGTGTGCATAGGTCCAGGCTCATTAGCAGGGCAGGACCATCTCCAAACCCTGCGCTTTTGTTCCACAATACCACTGCCGCTGCTTGCTTTCCTGTCAACTTGAGCCAAGCAAAATTAGGTAGGTAAGGCCTGATAGAAGAAAGGAAAAATCCTACTGAGCAAAAGAGAAATGGCTAGGAATTCCATTAGCATTCATAACCCGGAGCTGCCTGGATGTGCGTTTAAACATTTCCAGACTCAGCTCTCGCCGGAGGCAGGTGACAAGAGCACGCGCTTCACGGTGCGCCCTTAAGTGGGGTGGGATTGTAGGTGGTGAGGTTTCCCCTCCCTTTAATAGTCCAGTAGAAGGGGCTGTGCCTCCCGGTGGTGACAGTGGGTGCTGAGGCTGCAGGCTCACCCCAGGCAGCCCGGTTTGTTTTTGAATTGTAGATTGCCAGGTCTGATTGGAAAGTCAGAAGTCTAGCCAGGCCCCCTGCAGACCTATTTATGTGAAACTGGCTTCCTCTCTGAGCCGAAATAAACATCAGAGGCTACCAGCCTGCATGACACAGCCCTCCCTGTTGTCAAAGCGGGTGCCAGGGTCAAGCTGAGACTGGACGTTTGGGGAGCCTGGAATGCCGAGCTGCACCCCTCACCCCACCCTGCCGCTCTTGTGCGATCCTGAATTTCCTTTCCCGCTTCTAGCCTGCATCCAGCCACATGAAACTTTCAGCATCTGCCGCCTCCCAGGCAGCTCCTGTTACGTCCTGGACCTTCTTTCTCCTCCACCACTTCCGTTTCATCTCTAAATGATCTAATATTAATGCTCTCGTCATTACAGTGTGCAGAGGAAAAGAACGAGCTATGTCCACAGAGAGAGGGAGTTGAGAAATTAATATAATATTTGTTCAGGATTGATTTCAAGCCGTAATCCCCGCTGCCAGAGAGACCCATCTGTTTAAAACTATCAGACACTAATTACCCAGCTCGCGAACACAATGGCAGGATTGAGGAGCGCGTCCCCATGCTCCCCCACGCACTCGCAATTTAGCATTGTTATTTATTAGAGGGGAAAAAATCGCTCAGCAAAGATGGATCTCCCATCTTCTTGACTGGCAGAGGCTCCCGGAGGACTGAGCGCAGCAGGGAAGAAGCCCCGAATTTCTTGATCAAAGAATTCCAGGAATTGCATTCATCTGTCTGTACAGGTCAAACCCATTTCAAATTCTGTCCCTCTCCCCTCTCTGACGCAGGCTGGATGCTTCACCAAACCTGCTCTTCAGTAATAGTTAATGAAGACACCCTGACCCCATGGGTAAACCTGGGTTGAAAGCGCTGATTCATCCTCCCCTATTCTCTTCCTTCTTCCTCCTAAGGAATCAGATGTGGAGTGCAGTCTCTCTCCCGTCTCCCAGCTCTCCTGTCTGATTCTCTCCTTTCTTTGCAAGGATAGCATCTAAGTGCTTGTAACAGAGGTACCCGA
>PVLC010014721.1:23965-38928 GCA_004027655.1 Graphiurus murinus
CCACATGACTGAACTCCTGCCTCTACCTCCCACCACTTTTGCTCTCAGCTTCCTCCTGTGTGTGGACCCAGCCTGATCTGAGGTCTCCGCCTCGGGCCACCTCCCTCATGTGCTGCCTGCACCAGGCTCCCCTGGGCTCCTTTGTGAATGTCCCTGAGTCTCTTTCTTGACCTTCTTTGAAGGCCCCACGGGAGCTAATCGGGCCTCCTCTTCCTCTGAGCCTTTCTCTAAGTCCAGGGTTCTGGGCAGAGCCAATGTTTTTCACTCCTGAAGTCTGAACTCCACCAGCTGGATGAGATTTTCAGGGCTAATCATAGATGTCACCTTTGTGTGTGTGTATGTAGTACTAAGGATTGAACCCAGGGACATTCTACCTCTGAGCTATACCCCCCGTCCTATTTTATTTTTTTATTTGAAACAGAGTCTCACTGAGTTGCAGAGGGCCTCACTAAGTTGCTGAGGCTGGTTGCAAACCTGTGATCCTCCTGTCTCAGCCTCCCAAGTACTGGGATTATAGGCGCACGCCACCACACCCGGCTAGAAGTCGCCTTTATGAACCGATATGCTAGATCCTGAGCAGACCATGCTACTGACTTAATCTCCCAGGAGGAAGTCTGGATTGAAGTGGATCTCAAATGTTCATGTTCAGGTACGTGGATTTAAAGACCGCACGAGAGGAGCAGCTGATGGAAGTGGGGTGCCTGTGCCCCCAGGAGAGAAACCCCAAGTTTGCTGCCAGTCACCTTCTGGTGTGAGCTGGGCTGTCCCTAGAAAAGAGCGATGGGACTTGGTCTTGTGCTGCATGAATGAGAATCAACACAGTGTGGGCAGATTTCAGCTCAATAGGAAGAAAGCTGTGGGTAGCCCAGGGGACCCTGAGCTTTGAGACCCAGCACGCATCTGCTTGCCACAAGGGTACAAATGGAACGAGGACCAGCTTGCAGAGATCTCAGCTTGGAGCAGGGGAGGAGGACAACAGTGGATGAGAGGGAAATAAGGGTGGACCTGCGAAGGCCTCACCGTCCTGGAGAATCTCACCATTGCTCTGGAAGGACAGCGGCTTCAACAGCAAGGGACTTCAAAGGCCTCCAGCAAGGATCGTCCTCACCACGGCATCAGAACGTCGAGAGAGAAGGCGCGTGCTGCTGCACCACTGTCACCCCAGTACTTGGGAGCAATTTAGCAATCCCTGTTTCAAAATCAAAAAATAAGCTGGGCATGGTGGCACATGCCTGTAATTCCACTACTTGAAGGCTGAGACAGGAGGACTGCAGGTCCCAGCATAGCCTCAGAAAAGAGTGAGACTCTCATTAACCTAATGAGAACCTATTTCAAAAGAAACATAAATAAGGCTGGGGAGGGGGAGTGTAGCTTAGAGGTAGAATGCCCCTGTGTTCAATCTCCAGTGCCATACTAAATAAATAAATAAATAAAACAGTAGTTCAGAGGTAGAATGCCCCTGTGTTCAATTCCCTAGTACCAAAAAATAAATATAACTAAAGGAAAAAGAAAGTCTGGAGAGAAATCCAGAGGTCATTTTCTACCCCCCAGCCCTAGGCAGCCTTGTCCAGTGGTGAGTTCCTCAGCAGTGCTCCGCCCACAGGTTCCCACTGAAGCTGGCTGGCGTTGCCATAGGGCTGCAGCTGGAGGGGGCGCTGGGCTCCATGGTGGCAGGTGGAGAGGAGGGGAGTTTCCTGGGCTTCATATCAAGCTGCAGAAACGTTGCTGAGGGTCTCACCATCAGCCGTGAGATCTCTACAGATGCACTTCTCTGCGCTGGAGGGAGAGAACTCGGCAAAGGAGGCCGCTCATTCCAGTGCAGCGCTGCCTCGCCAGCTGCTGACAAGGGACAGGCTTCCAGACAGACTGAATGGAGCGAGAGCTGAAAGCCGCCACACACACACACACACACACACACACACACACACACACACACGCACACACGCACACACACAGCTCCTGTCACTCACATGCACCTGGAGCAAAGAGAAGGAGGCGAGCAGGAAGGACGGCTGCAACGAAGTTGGGCATGTCTCCCCAGCGAGGCCGCTGTTCTGTAATTCTCCTCCTTCATTACAGAAGCTTCCCTTCAAAATAACTGGGGAGTAATATGACTCACAACCGTGATGCCTTCACGCCCCAAGGTGCCAGGAGCCAGTGGGCTTGCTGCAGGGTGGATTCGCTCCTGGTTAGGGATATTCCCAGAGCCCTCTGGGGCGCCACGTGCTGGCTCCCCTGGACCAGCTCCTGCCTCTGCGATGCCAGTCTCGAGTCTTGGAAGCATCTGCTGAGCTTTTCACTCTGCACAGGTGGTTGGCATCCTGTGGCTACAACCATAGGATCTCAGAGTGGGCACGGGCCAAATTGTCCTCCTGATGGTGGAGCAGGAAGATTAACTGGGCCAGGATCCCACTACAGGGAAGTCTGCGGTCCTGCTTAACTCCTGCTGTGGCTCCTTTCTTCTCAGCCCCCACCCACCGAGGTCTGGCTTGACTGTCCCTCTGGTCAGCACTGCTGGCTCGTCGCCACCTCTGATGATCACGCTGTGCAGGCTCTGAGGCTGACTCGCCCAGCAGATGCACCATGAAGAGCCTGGCGAGTCCTCCCCTAGCTTCCTCCAGCCTCCAAGGCTTTGTCTGAGGTCACAAATCCTGGAGGGCAGAGCAAGGTTAGGACCAGGGTGATCCAGGGAGGCCCTAGGGTGCAAAATCTAGGAGGCATTCCTGCAGGCCCAGATCAGCACCTGAAAGTTACGTCTCCATGTAGGATTAAACCGTCCAGCTGGCTTGCTCCAGTCCTTGCCCTGGGGAAACAGAAAGAATATTAATTGTTGAGATCCAACCAGGTAAAGACATTCCATTATTTCATTTATCCTCAGAGTCATCCTATAAAATAGGTATTGACACCCTCATTTACTAATCATGAAGGGACAGAAGCTTGGTACAATTTTGTATCTTATTGAATTAATAATACCTTAGAGCCAGAACTCAGACCCAAGACTTCCTAATGCAGAAGCTCTGCTCATTGCACTACACTACCACGTCTCCTGTGAGCGTGGACAAAGCTACAGTCCTCTAAAGGGAGGTTCTCCGTGGGCAGAAAGATGCCACCATTCCAGACAGGAAGAGGGGTAGTGTTCTGCTCAGTGCCCCCAAATCCAGCTCAGTAGGGAGGCTGGGGTGCAGGGATCTGTTCACCAAGCTCCTAGCTGGTTTCCATGAGCTGGAGGGGGAGACAGTCATGCATCAGCGTCCTTCCCAAAGGCCTTGTGACATTTAACCATTTAGGATCAGGAAGTCGTCCTTGGGTCCACTCTTATCCTCAGGCCTTTCACTGCAACCCCACCCCACCCGGCTTCCAAGGAAGCATGCAGGGTGCACAGGCCACCGAGTTCCACTGTTGCTGCTGCTGCTTTTGGGGGCCCCGGGGAGCAGCAGCCACCCCTGTAGCATTCAGGTTCCCGATGCCCCAGGCTGCAGGAAGGGCCTGGTACAGCCTCAGGTGCTATGCTGAGTTATAAACAGCCGAGCGGGCAGCCAGAAGAGGGGTTTTCTGGCAGAACCTCCTAGGTGCTAAGATTCTGCGCTCCCAGCACCGCTTCTTGGGCCCCTGTCTTGACTCCCACACTCTCTTCCCCCACGTCACCACCAAGGGATGCAGCCCAGCCCACCCTGGGACAAGAACGGGAATGTTGGGTGTGTGACAGATGCCAATCCAGGAGAGACAGGGCACAAGTACCCAGGTCAGCACCCCCACCGCAGAGCCCCCCGTAGTCAGGGCCTACAGCCACGTGCCAGCTTTCCACAGCGGGGAGGAAAGGACTCGGCCGCAGGAGGAGTTCCAGGGTGATGAGATCAGCAGGTGGCCAGCAGGGATCCAACCTGTCTACCCTGACCAGAGACCAGAGACCCACCCAGGAAATGCGGCTCAGGTGAGGATTTGCCCCCTCCCGGCTGCCGCCACCTGACCTAAACCCTTGGCTCCACCTGCCGAACTGAGGACAAACCGCCTGGCGCCCAGCCTCTTGCCCCTCCATGTCTGTCCCAGGCCCCTGGAGGAGGATTCTTTGCTGCTCTTCAGCTCACTCTCCGTCTCCTGCTTCCCACCCACCCCCGTGCCCACCTCCCTGGGGTTCTGCTCCTTGTCTGCCACCCACCAACTGAGCTGCCAGATCCATTCAAATGTGTGCCTGTCCTCCTCCTTCTGTATCCCATGAAGCTGGGACCCCCGGGCCCTCTGCCCCCTGCGTCGCTCAGCACCCCCCCCCCAGGCTCACCTGTGGGCTCCTCAAGGGCAGAGACCACACGGCCCTCTGTACTTCCCCTATGTCTGCAGAGCCCCACCACGCCCACCTGCCTCCAGCACACGGGTGCCACGCCAGACCACAGTTGGGTGGAGACACAAAGCTGGCCTCAGGTTGATCACACTGCAGAAGCCCCCCTCCCCCCCAGAGAAGGGCGGTTCTGCCTCACATGTAGCCTCATTCCACCCACCTGGGGTTCATTCTCATTCCTCGTTGGAGACGCAAAGCAGTAGAGGATTGCCCCTAAAATAATACCCTGCTCAGGCTACTTAACACTGTCATTAAATCACCTTTGAGCCGCCTTTCTTCGTCAGGCTAATCCCAATTCTTTTCATGTGCCTTCAAAATGTTACTCCCTGCCCTGTAATTAGCTTGGCAACACTTCTGAATTCTCCACAGCCAGAACAAAGAAGGGACCGGAGAGCGAAGCAGAAGGAACTGAACCGAGGGCCTACTGTGCGCCAGGGACTACCCCAGCTACTTTCAATCTTCCTATCGACCAGTGAGGTGGCCGCTCTTCATGCACTTTACGCCTAAAACCGAGGCTCCGGGGTGACAGCCCTCAGCCTTAGCACAGCGGCCATCTGGGGCCGGGTCATCTCTGCAGTGGGAGAACTGGAAACCGGCCTGGGTTCTGGAGAACTTGTAGCGGCGTCCTGGCCTCTACCCGTTGGTGCCAATAGCGACCTCTTCCCCTCTAATTGTGACAGCAAGTCATGTATTCGGATATTAGCAAACATCCTGGGGGAGAGGGTGCAAAATTACCGCCACGTGAAAACTACTTTGTTAAAGGAATTTTCCAGAAATCAACAAACTTGTAAGAAACGGAAACTAAACTCAGAACGGTCAACTTGGAGGAGTTTCCTTTCTACTACCTGCACACAACCTCCTCGAAGATAAGGGCTTAGCTGGGGAAATTAGTAGGAGAATGCCATTGTGTTTTCTACTCCTGTCACTCCTACCCCAACACTCAGTCTTCCATCCGTGTCACTAGCATCGGATGATGTGTTACTTTGCTCCAGGTCTAGCCCGTACTATGTTCACCCACATGCAATTCCAAAACATACCTGAGTCCACTGTGACCTCAAGAACACCCCCCCCAACGCACCCCAATCAGTTGTTCGGTATCACTTACTTGAGTCCTAAGAGAGAAAAGAAAAAACAGATCCCCCTTCTCCGAGAGCAGGTCCAGCCTGGGCACAGTTACTGAGACGTGCACAGACCATTCCTGCCCGTCCCTAGGCTGGCTGGCGGAAGGTAGGGACATGGGATCCACCAAGCAGTTGCTTAGCGCACGTTGCCCAGCTGTCCCTCTAAGGAGCCCCTGCGCCCAGCCTTTGGCATAAACACAGCAGATGAGCAGTGCGGGTGACAAGGCACAAGAGCGACACGTGTGTGCGACGGGCACAGAGTGACAGAGCCAGGGGTCTGCATGCTGGATGTGCCATTTTGAAGCTCCAGACCACCCGAGCTTCTCTGTGCTCTGAAGCAGGCTCCCCAGTCCCGTCCCCCTCCAACATTCCAGGTGTCGAGTGGGAAGAAGTGCCAGGCTGGCACAGAGCGAGCTTCCCACTTGTGCTCCGAGGCAGCCACCCAAAGCCACACCGGGCCCCACTCCTCCCTTTCTCTCTGCTTGCCAAACTCTGCCTCACTCCTCAAGTGCCTCTCTCCTTCCCCGCTCTAGCCCCTCTCTACCCCGGCCAGAGCAGCCTGCTGATCGGACCCCAAAACTCGACTTCCATCTGCATTCCAGTTCCTCATTCATTGCTTCAGTGAATGTCTTTGGGGCGCTGCTCTGTAGCCGGTGTTCCCAGGTGCTGGAGACACAGCAGGATGCAAAGCAGACGAACCTCCACCCAAAGGCTCTGGACGCACCCACTCCATCTTGAACTCTGAAAGCTCAACCCAGCCTTCTGCCTTAGGTGCTGTCTCGCCTCCTCCTGGAAGCCCTCCTGTTTCAGCCCACATGGACTCACTCCTGGACTTCTGTCACCTCGATTGCGTGAGCCCGCAGTTGGCACATGATGGCCACTTCCTTTTTTTATCTTGGTGTCTGTCCTCTCTCCCAACTCTAACACGGGGTCCCAGGAGGGCAGGGACGCTGTGCATTTTGTCTCTGTAGTCCTGCAGCACCTCACAGAATGTCTGGTGCAAAGAAATAATAACAACATATGAGAAAAACAAGAATAACCCCTGGTAGGGACAGCGCACTCTAAAGGGCCAACCGTCACTCTAAGTATTTCACCCGAGGGGGCTCCTTTGGTCCTGACAGCCAGTGGGGCTGCTGGGGCTCGCTCGGGAAGCGGAAACAGGCGGAGGTGACTATGGATAACCCCAAGTGCCGGGGGCGCAGAGCAGACTGGAATCCTGGCTGTGTCACTTACCAGCTGGGTGGCCCTGAGCAAGCGGCTGCCTTCCTTGGGCTCCGTTCCTTTGCTGTGAATCGGGGACGGTCACAGCACCCACAAGCGGAGGTGCGTGACGACCATAGGCGCGCCCGGCACACGGCCTGACACAGAAGCGCCGGCGCCTGGCGCCAGCTGTTAGTATTGCTATTATTATGACGGTCTCCCCTTCCAAGGATCCCCCACACCTGCTTCCTGCCCCTGCCCCCACCTCCCTCCTCGTCCTCAGTGGAGAGGAGGAAAACAGAGGGCAAGGTGCGGAGGGGGACTCTACACTCCCTACCTCATTCTTCTCTTCCAACAAATAAATGAGGTCTGAAACAAATAGACCCCAGATGTCACGACTCATTGATAATAACCCACACCCTTGGGACCAGAGTGGGAGGAAGCTGTGTCTGGGTGCTGGCAGGGCGTCGAGGGCTCAAAGATGGAATCTGAGAGCACAGCCCGGGCAGCAGGCTGCGTGGGGGATGGCTGCCATCTCTTCTCTGCCACTGCAGAGCTCAGCTGAGCTCTTTCCCGAGAGAGATGATGCTGTGGTAAAAAATAATAATAAAAAAAAACATACAGCAGCCTCAAAATGTGGGCATGAGACGGCCTCCCAGGGGACGCAGCTCTGTCTCTGTCGGCGGCTGATACCCAATCACTCGTCCAGACAACAGCTGCTTTGAGCTGTTTGTCTCCAGCACACGACCTGTACTCAGCCCGTGTTTTGCAGGGCGCCAGGAGTGCGGAGCCCCCCGCACTGCGCATCCTTTCACCACAGTGGAGATCTGTGGCAGCCTCCTCCTTCCAGGCTTTCATCTCTGCACCCCTCCGTTTCTGCCTGTAGCAGTGAAGCATCAATTATACACTTCAATTATGTGATTATACATATTTTCACTAATTAATAATAATTCTTGCTACTCATCCCGCCAACTCCCACTGGAGGACTTCAGAGGGCATCTGAGAAGATAACTGTCGCTTTGCCACCCGGGAGGGAAGGAGCCAGACCGGGGCACTGCGGGGATGAGAGGGAAACTGAGGCACCACAAGGCACCTCCTCTAAGTCTGCAATAAAGGCAGCCACTGCATCTAAGACGTGGTTTTGACAAAGCAAAAGACCTGCTCAAGCACATGGGCCCATTGGATAAGAGTGGAAAGAAGAAGAAAGTAGTTTAGCCCAAGGGTAATGCTTTGTGGGTGTTAAATCAGCTGTCATTAGGCTCAAAGTTCCTCTTATTTACAGAAATCTGGATGTTTTGGTCACATATCGTACTGCTACCTCCCTCCTAGACCTTGTCTAATATGCTGGAAGGAGAAGTTACTTTGTGATCTAAATAAAAGCAGGGCTGGAGCAGGTGGCACTGGCCCAGGAGCCTCAGGTTTTAGAGAAAGAGGCTGACTCCCATAGCATGCGTGGACTTCAATGCCGTGTATGTTTTCAAGTTTCTTTTTTTCTTCCTTCCTTTTTTTTTTTTTATTTGTGTGTGTGTGTGTGTGTGTGTGTGTGTGTGTGTGTGTGTATGTGTGTGTTACTAGGGATCGAACCCAGGGGCATTCTACCTCCTAACTACACCCCTAGCTCTTTTTAGTTTTTGTTTTGAAACAGGGTCTCACTAGGTTGCTGAGAGTCTTGCTGTGTTGCTGAGGCTGGCCTCGAATCTGTGATCCTCCTGTCTCAGCCTCCCAAGTACTGGGATTATAGACGTGTACTATTGTCAAATTTAATCCTCAAAACAGTATCATAAGGCAAATTTGACCATCCCCAGACTATAGAGGAGAGGAGGGTCTTAGGAGTGACACCAGCTGTGGGTGGCACATCTGTAACTAGACCCAGGTTCCAGAACATTCCGGAACCGGTGCCTTCTCCATTGTGCCATGTCACTAACAACCAGTTAGTGGCAGAAGACTGGCGCTCCAATGCCTATGACAAACCTGAGCTCTTGGAATGGGAGATAAGCCAAACTGACCAAGAGAATGAGACATTCATCCTTAAGCCGAGTCTTCCGGAGGCCAGATTTCATTTTGATTGGGGCTCTCAGATGGCCGTCCTAGTCATTGAAAAAAATCAATCAAAGCGTTTTCCAACTGAACATTCTGGTCAGTTGTGGGACCCCGCCAGCCAGGTCAGTCAGTTCATCTGAGCTGAGTGATACCGCGATTCTGTCTGCACGCCTAGCCATTGCCAGGCCTCCCCACTGCCTGCACCACAACCACAGAGGGAGCCCAGCGTGCTGGGACCTCAAGCCCCCCACCACCACAGGGAGGCAGAGGGCCAGGGCCCAATCTGTATAGCGTGTGGATGGACTCTGTGGCCAAGTGCAGAGCTGGCTTCATAGACGTGGAGAGCCAGGCAGGCTCAGATCTACGCCCAGGAACAAGCAGACCCAGTAAAAGGAGGTGAGGCTCTGGGTCTGCCCTGCCACTCTGCCTGTCAACATTGCACCCCACAGGGTGCTCAGCAGGGGAGCCCCCAAACATTCTCATCATAGGAGCAGGCCTGGGAGCCCCGCTTGTCGCCTGGCCGAGCCGCTTAGTTCCAGAAAAGTAACAGAATCCCAGCACTTCAGTTCTAGATCAGAGACAGAATGTGAATTCTCTGACAGCTTATCCGTCCTTTTCATAGAACTGATTTGCTATACAGTGCACTAATTATTTGCATAATCTTCTGTTGCCTCTATTAGAGGTGGGAAGAGCTGGCATTAAAATGCTCTTATGCACAAAAGAAGACAAGACCTACAAATGGCTCATAAGCGCGTGAAGAGGTTCACCATTGCCAGTCATCAGGGAAATGCAAATGGAACCGCAATGAGACACTGCTGCATGCTCATTAGATGGCTACAATTTAAAAGAATGAAACTCCAAGTGTTGGCAAGGACGCTGGGCACTCTGTGACTCCAGGAAGTGAGTGGACCCTCCTACGTTCCTGGTGGGAGTGTCTAATGGCACGACAGTCACTTTGGCAGAAAACGCAATCTCCTAAACAGTTAAACACTACCAAGGGATCCAACAATTCCACTTCTAGGTATTTACCCAGGAGAAGCAAAAACGTGTCTCCACACAAAAAGCTGTCCAAGAATGTTCCTACTGACTTCTCTGTAATACTCTAAACCCCAAACGACTCAAATCCCCATCATTAATAGGTGAAGAATAAACAAGCCGCCATGTAGTCGTACCATCGGTGGAACATTGCTCAGGAAAAATAAGGAATGACCTACTCATAAAAGCAACAAAATGGATGAATCTCAAAAAAAAAAAAGCCAAGTGAAAGAAGACAGACACAAAAGAGGATTCCATTTATCTGAAACTGGAGAAAAGAGTAATCTCTGGCGGCAAGAAAGCAGATCAGTGATTGCCTGGGACCAGGAGCGACTGGGAGATTGAGTAGCAGGCAGCGCTGGGGATGCTCGGGGGTAATGGAAATGTTTATATCTTGATGGTGGTGGTGGTTCCAGGAGGGTCTCATTCATCAAAACTCACTGAGCTCCACACTCTTGAGATGGGCCTATAAATTATTTTTCAATAAAGTTGGGGAAAGGCCCTGGATAAAATTATTAGGAGCAACCTTAATTTTGGATTTAAGTAGACAACTTTAAGTAAATAGCACTTAAATCTAGCACAAATTAAAAACAGAAAGAACAAATGTCCAAAAGGAAATACACACACACACACACACACACACACACACACGATGCACACAAGCATTACACACACTCACACACACACGCATGTATACACACAGGCGCTCCAGTGGTGGACTCTGTCCCAGGGACCCAGGAGAACCTATAAACTGCCCCTAAGGAGTTTTCATAAAAGGACAGAATGTATGCAACAGAGGAAAGGCAAGCCAAAGAATGTGCTTTCCTCGGCTCTGACTTTGCTCTCAAACACACTGCAGAGCTGTGGTAAGCGAGGCTGGCCCACATGGAAGACTGCTAGACCACTGGCCTCGAATGGTATAAAATCAAATACGCCCTCATCTCTCCTCCTGCCCCCAGCGCCCAAACCCAAGTCTCCGAATATGCCCCTCCCCCACGCCATGCACACACTGTGCCAGCGGGGAAGGAGCCGCGAGGGCATTCACCCACCCAGGCCCACTTCCCTTTCTAGGGCACTAGCAGCTGGCTCATGCAGAGCAGCACGTGTCCACTACGTCCTTACTCTAAAGCATGGCTCACAGCTTCGCATTCCTCCAGGGCCTGCCAGGTGCGGAAAATAAATGGGTGAAGAGGACCTACTGTGAGATGTGGGAAGACAAGTCCCATGTGAGAAGAAAGCTGTGTTGCAGAGCCAACCGCTGCTGTCACGTGGAAATGCAGGACCAGTGTGGTCAGGCGTTGTGACTTTCCCAAAGAAGCCAAAAATCCAGGCTTTTATGTGAGCTTTCCCAACTTTAGATGTTAGCAACAATAAAAATACTTGAAATGTAGCGTCAACCAATGAAGAGCCAGCAGACTGGGACTTCTCCGCAGGGCTGTCCCTGTGGGGCAGGGACCATGGTGGCATCTAGGAGCTTAACCTCCCAGGCAAGGCATCAATCCTGCACTCAACAGCCCTGGCAAGTGGTTTCCTAGCCCAGCCTTAAAACCTCCAGGGCCTGGGAAACTGACCACAGGGCACTCGTCCTCTGGCTGCTCCTTCAGGATTCAGCTGAGATGTTCCCTGATCCCATTTCCCTCTCACATACTCCTCAGATGTGTCTCCGTGCCCCGACCTCAGACTTCCTTAGGTCGACTGTGTCCACGCTCCATTACTTCTCTATCTTCCCACCAGGCTGAGCGCCCCTGAGAGTAGAAGCTGTATCTCCAGTGGCCAGGACACAGTGGGTATCTCACTAGCCCTTTCCAATTACAAGTGAAAAAACTCCGTCAGACTCGATTCAGTACACAGGAAATGTATTCTCCCTCGAAGTGACCAGAAAGCATAGGCTGGGTTCTGGTCCACTCTCTGTGTATTCTCTGGATTGTACATCCCCACTTCTGGAACTCACATCTGTATCAGTTTGGTTCAAAAGTAACAAAAGAAACAAAACTACCTTAAGTGAAAAATACATGGATTGAGCCAGGCGTGGTGGCGCACGCTTGTAATCCCAGCATTTGAGAAGCTGAGACCGGAGGATCCGGGTTCGAGGCCAGCCTTAGCTACTTAGTGAGGCACTCCACAACTTAATGAGACCTGGTTTCAAAATAAAGAATAAAAAATAGGGCTGGGGGTATAGCTCAGAGGTAGAACGCCCCTGAGTTCAATCCCTAGTACAGCAAAAAAAAAAGAGAGAGAGAGAGAGGAAAAAAAAACATGGATTGGCTCTTAGATCTGAGATTGCTAAATTTCACTGTAGACACAGCTGGGTCCAGGGGCTCAAGCAAGGTCATGAGAACATGGTTTTTCTATTTTTTGGATCTGCGCTCTTTCATGTTTTGGTTTCTTATCAGATTTTCTGCAACTGCCCTCAGCTCTAGATACCCACCCCTCAACCTTTACCAATTCATGTCCAGCAGGTTAAGAGCTTTTTCTTTTCCTATAGTCAAATGAGTCCTTTCTCAATGGTCCACATTTGTTATGTATTCATCCTTGAACAAATTATGGATAATCTGTGATTTAACAATAGTTTGATATACAACTTTCTTCATCTTTAAAATGGTACAAAAGCAATATACATTCCTTAGAAACTATACTTTGACTTTGAGTTTTGATCTTTCCCTGAGCGGGCAATATGTCATAGGCTCCTCTCCCATGACGGGGCAGAGACAGGGAGCTGGAGCCCCAGCTTGGAGTCAGCCCCAATATCAAGAGGGGTCACAACCAATCTCTACTGTGCTGTGTTCCCTGGCTGGGATGTCCCATAAGTTAAGTGTATTCATTGTATGTTTGACCTATGCCATTTTCCACTTATAATGGGTTCATCAGTGCATCCTAGCCTATTCTGAATCAAGGGGTATTTGTATATGGAGGGCTATGGAGATACAGTGCTCTGATTGGTCAGGTCTGATCACACGGCCACCTGGAGGTAGAGTCAATGCCCCTAAAAGAAATGAGGGATGGAATGGGAACTTCTTCGGAGAGAAACTTGGTGGGGTGGGGGCTCAAAACAACAGAAGTCTGCACAATCAATGATATTCAACCAGCATATATTCACCGTGCGAATGAGCAGCAGGCCCACTCAGCCCAAGCGGGAAAGCATTCAGGAAAGAAGGAAGACACAGTGCTTTTCTTCCCTATTCAAAGAAGTCTGAGTTGCAAAAAATGTGATGTGCTGAGAACCCGTGTACTTTGACAGGGACTTCTCAGTGGACTCTGTGTGGCTGGTTCTCTGGATGGTGCAGGTCAGGGTTTAATTCTAGGCTGGAGTCCCCTGGCATCGCAGGATTCCAAGCAAAACCCAGGAGGGACCCCATGACTTCGAAGGTCCTTTGTTCACAAGCTTTGTCCCACGCTCCCGCCGTCAGCCTGTGCACAGGGAGTGCGGGTCCACTTTGGTGATTGTCTGAGCAAAGGAGACACGGGTTTGTGGTAAGAGGAGGCTGGGAACGGAGCTGGGGGTAGAGCCATAAAAATCCTCCCAGAGAAGGACCGGGGCGGGGAAAGGGAGAGGGATGGTTAATGGGTATGGAGGTGCAGCCAGAGAAGAGGAATAACTTGATATTCTCCAGCACAGCAGGGGAGCCAGGGCTGACAAGAATTAATTGAATATTTTCAAATAGCTAGTAAGATTTTGAATGTTCCCATCACAAAGAAACAGTAAATGTCTGAAGTGATGGATATGCCAATTACCCTGATCCAATCACTACACATTGTACACATGTATCGAAATGTCACCCTGTACCCCTAAGTATGTACAATAACTATGTCAATTAAAATTTAAAAAATAGTTTCAAACACCCCCCCACCACCCCGAGCTAGAGCCGGAGAGAACATAAAGCTGAACAGATACCTGGTCTGTGGCTTGGCGTTATCTATCTTGCTGCCTCCAGCCAAAGCGTCCATTGGTGGGATCCGACATCTGTGTATACAGTGTCAGTGTCCATGGGCCTCTTCTACATCTCCTTCCTTCCTTCCTCCTCCTCCTCCTCCTCCTCCTCCTCCTCCTCCTCCTCCTCCTTTTCTTTCTCTCTCTCTCTCTCTCTCTCTCTCTCTCTCTCTCTCTCTTTCTTTTTGTTTTAATATATTGGAAATTGAAGCCAGGGACATTCTACCACCAAGTTACACTCCTAGCCCTATTTTTAAATTTTGAAACAGGGTCTCACCAAATTGCTGAGGGGTCTTGCCAAGTTGCTGAGGCTGTTCTCGAACCTGCGATCCTCCTAACTCAGCCTCCCAAGAACTGGGAGGCATGAGCCACTCTTCCAAATTTTCTTAGGGGCTCTGTAGGGTTGGGTTCCGCAGAAGCAGATAACAAGAAAATGACTTATGTGCAATGTATTCATTTGGGAAATGGCACCCAAAGAGATGCGGCAGATGGTGGGGGGTTTAGAACAGAGAGGGGAAGAAGTTAGAAAGATGGTGACTTCTGGAGTCTCCGCCTTCTAGACCCCTGAGAAGCTCAGGAGTACAAGTGGCACAGGGGCTGGGGAGGGGCTGCAAAGTCCCAGGCAGGGTATGTGTGGACAAGCAAAGGTCTGTTTTGTGTTTCCTCCACTCTCACACCACAGTCTATACAGAAAGTTTCTGGCACCAGCTGTGCCGTTGGGGGAGGGATTGTCCGTGTACCAAGCAACCTCTTCTGCAGCTGACACTGGTCAGCGTCCTCCAGTCCAAGTCACTTCCCACACTCTCCAGGGGGAGGCAGTGGGACCCCCCCTCAAGGAGCCCGCAAGCCTCCGAAGCCACCGCTCCAGCCCCTGCCTCTGGGTTGAGACCATCACTATCTCTGCATTTTCTAGCCCTATCTCACTAAAATCGCAGTAGCCCAGGAACTTCCATTTTATTAGCCTTGTATGAAGGAGGCCCAGAGAAGCCCAGTGCCCTGCCCAAGTTCACACAGCTAAAAGTCGCAGAGGCGGGGAAACCCAAGGCTTTGCAGTGAGCGTCGTCCCCGCTAAACTGTCTTCTTTGCCTTTCAGCTGAGGTCCTCCCTTGTCATAGACCGTTGGCCATACTGAAGCCATTCTGTGAGCTCTCCCCCATCTCCTAACTAACCACATTTTCTTACATGACCTTTGCTTCCTTGGAAGCAGCTTAATTCTGTGCAAATGACCGACCCTATCTCAAACATCCTGCATACCTTTCACCATTATCTCCTTTTGAAGCTCCCTTCCTGAGAACCGGTTGAATTT
>PVLC010014722.1:0-38769 GCA_004027655.1 Graphiurus murinus
GGAGCCGGGCGTGGTGGCGCACGCTTGTAATCCCAGCATTTGGGAGGCTGAGACTGGAGGATCCGGGTTCGCGGCCAGCCTCAGCTACCTAGTGAGGCACTCCGCAACTTAGTGAGACCCTGTTTCAAAATAAAGAATAAAAAATAGGGCTGAGGGTGTAGCTCGGAGGTAGAATGCCCCTGAGTTCAATCCCCAGTACCACAAAAAAAAAAAAAAAAAAAGGGCTGGGGGGTATATCTCAGAGGTAGAATGCTCCTGGATTTAGTACCAAGTACCACCACCAAAAAAAAAAAAAAAAAAAAAAAAATCCTATATCTCTTTTATTTACTCAACTGTGACTTTGGGTAGCTTGCTATAACTCTGTTTTAATTTCCTTCTCTACAGATAATAGTACCTATCTCATAAGGTTGTGAAATTAAAAATATTCTAAGCCAGATGTGGTCGTGTACACCTGTAATCCTAGTACGTAGGAGGCTGAGACAGGAGGATCGCAAGTTCAAAGACAGCCTCGGCAACGTAGTGCGGAGGTCAGAAACCTAGTGAGACTCTGTTTCCAAATAACAAAATAAAATCGGGCTGGGAGCATAGCTCAGAGGTAAAATGCCTCTAGGTTCAATACCCAGTGCCACCTGTGGGAAGCGAAGAAAACTTTTGCTAAATTCAAAAGACTCAAAAGTTAAGATAACTGCTTACTGTCAAGGCTGTCTAAGCAATTAAAACTTAGCCAGTGCCTGTTACTCATAATACGACCCTAGAGATAATAAAATTGTAACTTCCCAGGAATCCCAGTGTTTGAAGGTTTATGACCTGTGTTGTTTGTCTTCCCCTGCCAAGGGGTCTAAGATAAGGTGTAAGTAACAAATGTTTCTTCTAAGCTTGATTGATGTGGCCCACCTGGAGTTTAGGGCCTGTGAGATAATGAATGTTGTGCATGTACTCAAGGTCTGGCTTCAGCCTATATAGGCAAAGAGCCACTTAATAAAGTTGAACATTTGTTCCCCTTGCGAGGTTGTGTCTGTGTCTGTCTTTTGTGTTTAAGCTTCCGGTGCGGACTACAGGATAGGGAAACTGAGGCAGCAGCTGGCCTGCTGCAGCCACCAAAAAAAAAAAAAAAATCTATAGAAGCAAGGAATAGTGGCACATGCTTATAATCCCAGTGCTTGAGAAACTGAAACAAGATCACAGGTTCCAGGCCAGCCTCAGTAATTTAGCAAGATCCTCAGTAACTTAGTGAGACTGTGTCAACATAAAAAATTAAAAGGGCTGGGGTTATAGCTCAGAGATAAAATACCCCTGGGTTCAATTCCTAGTACCAAAAGAAAAAAAAATCTGCAGAGTACCCACTACTTCTATGACTGAATTGTGTGATCTCCCTAACAAGAAACGACTATTATTATCTCCTTGGCATTAACTTAGATCTATGTTGATGCTCCCAAACGTCTATCTCTAAACCTAAGCTCTTAGAACTTATCAACACCCTATACCTCCCCAAATCTATTTTGCCTGTTTCTATTTCTGTATTACAATTAAAATCATGCCAGTTACCAGACTCAAACCTTTGGTCATTATCATTTTCTCCTGGTTTTATTGTTTGTGTCAGACTCAAACCTTTGGTCATTATCATTTTCTCCTGGTTTTATTGTTTGTGTGTTTTAATTGGGGTTTCTGTGTGTTTTTGGTATTGGGGATTTTATCTGGGGTATTCTACCACTGAGCTACAACCCCTGCCCCCTTATTCTGAAAAAGGATCTCATTGTTGCCCATGCTGGCCTTGAACCTGAGATCCTCCTACCTCAGCCTCCTGAGTAGCTAGAATGACAAGTGTGCACTACTACGCCCAGCTCTCCCTCTGTTATAATTCCTCCTTCCAACATATGGCCAAATCTCCTATATGCATAACATACATTTTCTTTCTTTATTTCCTCCCTCCTTCCCTTCCTTTGTACTAGAGTATGAACCCAGAGGCATTCTACTCTAAGCTATACCTCAGCCTTTTTTATTTGGAAACAGGATCTAAGTTGCTGAGGCTGGCCTTGAACCTATGATTCTCCCATCTCAGCCTCCCAAGTACTAGGATTACAGACATGCACCATCATGCCTGGCTTATGCACATTCCTCTCCATCTCATTTCTATTCATATTGCTCCTCCTTATTTCTAGCTCTTATTACTTCTACTTGAGATACCATTACAGTTTCCTAATTTGTCATCCACCTCTGGTTTCTTCCCCTCCAACCATCCTACATATATCTGCCAGATTTACCTTCCTAAAAGTAGAATTCTAATAATGACACATTCCTATTAAAAAACCTTCAGTAGTTCACCATTCCCTAATGAATAAGGACTGAAAGCTCCTTAGCCATGTATGAAAGGTCTTGATGATCTACCTCCATTTTCTTTTTTCAGCCTATTTTCTCACTTTTTTAGTTACTCTGTCAACTAATAGTTCACTCTTCTTTGACTATATTGAGCTTTCCCCAAGTCTACTCCTATTCAGTTATTCCCACTTTGTTGACTTCCTCTCCATTTCCACATGTTCAAACCACACTTAACCTTCGAGGTCCAGCTTAAATGCTATTTCCTCGATAAATCCTTCCCTGAGAGAACTGCCTCCTTCGTATCAGTTGTCAAGAACAACTCTCATATTCTTTCATTTCTCTTTTGTGACACATTACTTTTCACCTTGTTCTTAAATTCACCATTCCTCTGCACTTGTTATTTGCTCTTCCCTAAATATAAGTGTGAGCATAGTGGCACATGCTTATAATCTCAGTACTTGGGAGGCTGATAGTTGTGAAGGGCAGGTTCAAGGCCAGCCTCAGCAATTTAGTGAGGCCCTCCACAACTTAGTATTTCAAAATAAAAAATGAAATAGGGCTAGGGTTGTAGCTCTAAGGTAGAATGACCCAGGGTTCAATCTCCAGTACCAAAAAAAAATTAAAATACTTTCTCCTCTTTCTTTGCCTATTTTTTGGGGGGATACTGGTGATTGAACCCAGGGGAATTCTACCTCTAAGCTACATCCCCAGCCCTTTTTTTTTTTGCGGTATTGGGGATTGAACTCAAGGGCATTCTACCTCCGAGCTATACCCTCAGCCCTATTTTTTATTCTTTATTTTGAAACTGAGTCTCACTAAGTAGCAGAGTGCCTCACTAGGTAGCTGAGGCTGGCCGCGAACCCGGATCCTCCGGTCTCAGCCTCCCAAATACTGGGATTACAAGGGTGCACCACCACGCCCGGCATCCCCAGCCCTTTTATTTTATTTTTTTTTTATGTTGACACAGGGTCTTGCTAAGTTGCTAAGGCTGGTCTAGAACTTGCAATCCTCCTGTTTTAGCTTCCCAAATACTGGGATTACAAACAGGTGCCACCATATCTGGATTTTCCTTGCCTTTTAAAGTCTTATCTTTTAAGACTTATCTCAGTTATCACCTTTTCTGTGAAGCCTTTCTAGACTTGCCTATGCTGATTTAAGTACTTTCTTCTGTGTACTTTTATTACCCTTGAATGTGTGTGTGTGTGTGTGTGTGTGTGTGTGTGTGTGTGTGTGTGTGTACTAGGGATTGAACCCAGGGGCATTTTACCTCTGAATTAGTATTTTCTTTTGCAGAACTGGGAATTGAACCCAGGGGTATTATAATTCCGAGCCCCACTCCCAGCCCTATTTTTTATTCTGTATTTTTTACAGTACTAGTGATTGAACCCAGGAACATTCTACCTCCAAGCTACACCCCAGCCCAATTTTTTACTCTTTATTTTGAAACAGGGTCTCACTAAGTTACGGAG
This sequence comes from Graphiurus murinus, assembly GCA_004027655.1. Classification (NCBI taxonomy): domain Eukaryota; kingdom Metazoa; phylum Chordata; class Mammalia; order Rodentia; family Gliridae; genus Graphiurus; species Graphiurus murinus. The sequence continues at coordinate 3,786 of PVLC010014722.1, forward strand.
GGTCTCACTAAGTAGCTGAAGCTGGCTGTGAACCTGGATCCTCCTGTCTCAGCCTCCCAAGTACTGGTTTTATTCTTTATTTTGAAACCAGGCCTCACTAAGTAGCTGAGACTGACTGTGAACCTGCAATCCTGTCTCAGCCTCCCAAGTACTGGGATTACAAGTATGCGCCACCACATCCCGCTTCGCATTTTATTCTTATTTGGAAACAGAGTCTAGGTTGACGAGAGAGTCTCACTACTTGCTGAGACTATCCTCAAACATGCAATCCTCCTGTCTCAGCCTCCCAAGTACTGGGATTACAAGCGTGTGCCACCACACCTGGCTTATTTTATATACTGAAAAAGGGTCTAAGGTGCAGATGGCTGTTGGGGTCTTAGCTGGGCCTGGCTAGACCTCGCCTCTAGATGGCGCCTGGCAGAGTGCCAGGAGCAGCTGCAGGTGGTAACATCCTAGGGCTGTGCCACGCTAAAGCACAAGCACCAGCACACCTGGCCCGTGGCCTGCCCAGGTGAGAGCTGTATGCAGGCACCTCGTGGCTCAAGCCCTGTGTGGCTTTAAGAGCCTCCACCTCTTGCCCAAGGGAGAGGATGGTCACATGAATGGTTGGGGAGGAAGGATGGTTGGAGATTGTGAGGAATAGCTACGGAGAATGAGAGTGGGGTGAGAGAGTCGATTGCGGTCAGAGAGATGGTTACTGTCAGGGCTAAGAGAATGATTACTGTTACTGTTGTTGCTTGGGTAACATCTTCGGTCCCAGAGAGGGGGGGGGGGGAGGTATAATAAAGAGAAGTTTGAACCAGCAACATATAGTTATAGTCTCCATTGGAGCCTCACGGTTGAGGGTCCGGTGCAGGGGACGATAGATGGCCTTGCTAAGTTGCTTGCAAACTTGTGATTCTCCTGTCTCCTTTAACATCTTACAAAGTATTTTCACAATGAAATTATAATTTACACATCTCACTGTTAGTTTCTGAGCTTCCTCTCATCTTTGTATCCCCAAGATCTATGGTCACGTCTGCTATATTAGTAACCCTGAATACGGCTAAAATGAATCTATGAATGATTAATAATTGAGTGAGTGAATGAACTAATCCTAGCTTATCCAGAGATGATAAACTTGTTGAGAACACTAGAATGCCTTTCATGCTATATCCCTCACTGAACCCAGGGCACTGCCTTTTGCCTATTAAGTACTTAATAAATATTTGTAGATTGAACATATTTATCAAAACATGAATTTTCCCTTACTTATCACTCCTGATCCTCTTCTGGTCACAGGACCAGAACGTTTAAAACCTCCACATCATTGGTATACAAGAGTAAAGTGAGCCAGGTGCGGTGGCACAAGCACATAATCCCAAGCTAAGACAAGAGGATCACAGGTCTGGGGCCAGTCTCAGAAACTTAGTGAGACCTTGTTTCAAAATAAAAAGGGTTGGGGAGTGTACCTGAGAGACAGAATTTCCCTGGGTTCAAACCCTAGTAATAACTCCTCAAAAAAGACTAATATGGCCTAATATGGAAAAATAATAGTTTCATCTCTACACCTAAATGGAATGAACCATGATTTTGTTGTTCTCAAACCCTGTCCAAGCCCATATCCAAGTTCTTAATCTAAATCCATAGAGTTTCATCTGCCCCAGCCTACCTCCTGATGATCCCTTATCAGGTCGTCCACTGAAGCTGGGAGTGTTGGCATGAGGTGGAGCTGGGGCACTAGTTGAGACACCCCGCTTTGGCTTTTTGGCTGACATCTGGGGATCAATCCTTAAACCCTTCAAGGCCTCAGTAGAGAGATTACGTTTCAGTACAGCTGCCTTTTTGTAGCCATCATATAAACCAAAGGCAATGTCCCGATTGGTGGTTGTCCAGGAAATCCGTAAGTCTACCAAGTATAACTGGTGTGTATGAAAGGCGGGATCCCCATCTCGAGTAGAGAGCTCCTAAGAAAGAGGAAAAGAACCTCAGGGTACCATGGACATTCCCACCACAGCTCCTAGATCATAAAAATACAAAGAGAACAAACTTTTTATTTTATTTTATTTTTTGCGGTACTGGAGATTGAACCCAGGAGCATTCTACCTCAGAGCTACACCTTCAGTTCTTTTTTTTATTCTTTCTTTTGAAACAGGGTCTCACTAAGTTGCGGAGGGCCTCACTAAGTAGATGAGGCTGGCCTCAAACCCAGATCCTCCAGTCTCAGCCTCCCAAGTACTAGGATTACAAGTGTGTGCCACCACGCTAAGCTAAGAGAACAAACTTGATGAATAAGAAACCTGTTCTGGAAGAGACAGGAAGACACTGAAAAAAGAAAAGCTACGCAGTCTTAGTTTGTACATTACCTTACATCCTAACTATACCTAATTCCTTTTTTTTTTTGCGGTACTGGGGATTAAACCCAGGAGCAGTGTACCTCCAAGCTACACCCCCAGTCCTATTTTTTTATTCTTTATTTTGAAACAAGGTCTCACTAAGTGGTAGAGGGCCTCACTAAGTAGCTGAGGCTGGCTTTGAACCTGCAATCCTATTTCGCCTGCCAAGTACTGGGATTTCAAGCCTGTGCCACCATGCTCAGCTACCTAATGCATCTGAATTAACTCAAAGAACTTCAATTTAAAATCCTCACCTAGCTGTGCATAGTGGCGCACGCTTGTAATCCCAGTACTCGGGACTGAGACTGAAGGGTCCGGTTCACAGCCAGCCTCAGCTACTTAGTGAGGCCCTCCACAACTTAGTGAAACCCTATTTCAAAATACAGAATAGCCAGGCGTGGGGGCATACACTTGTAATCCCAGTACTTGGGAGGCTGAGACAGGAAGATACGGGTTCACGGTCAGCCTCAGCTACTTAGTGAGACCCTGTTTTAAAATAAAAATTACAAAATAGAACTGGGGGTGTAGCTCACAGGTAGAATACCCCTGGGTTCAATCCCAGTACTGCAAACAAACAAAAAAATACAGAATAAATAAAAAATAGGACTGGGGGTGTAGCTCAGCAGTAGAATGCCCCTGAGTTCAATCTCCAGTACCACAAAATAAATTAATAAAATAAAATAAAATCCTTCCCTAATTAGGGAAAAGTCAGCACCAAATGATGTCCTAGTTTAAAGCTTTTATTCAGCTGGGTGTGGTGGCACACACTTGTAATCCCAGTACTTGGTAGGCTTAGACAGGAAGATTGCAGGTTTGAGGACAGTCTCAGCAAGTAATGAGACTCTCATCAACCTAGCAAGACCCTGTTTCAAAATAAAAATAAAATAGGGCTGGGAAGAATAGTTCAGAGTAGGATGCCCCTGGGTTCAATCCCCAGTACCACACACAAAAAATAAATAAAATAAAATAAAGCTTTTACTTTATTTCCAGAAGGGCAAGAGACTAGAAGAGGAGGGAGAAAAATAATTTTCAAAAATAGGGAGGCCAGGTGTGATGTCGCATGCTTGTAATCCCGTATTTGGGAGGCTAAGCTAGGAGGATCACAGGTTCAAAGACAGCCTCAGCAAGTAGTGAGATTTTCATCAACCTAGTGAGACCCTGTTTCCAAATAAGAAATAAAATTGGAAGCCGGGCGTGGTGGCGCACGCTTGTAATCCCAGCATTCGGGAGGCTGAGAGCGGAGGATCCGGGTTCGAGGCCAGCCTCAGCTACCAGTGAGGCACTCCGCAACTTAGCAAAACCCGGTTTCAAAATAAAGAATAAAAAATAGGGCTGGGGGTGTAGCTCGGAGGTAGAATGCCCCTGAGTTCAATCCCCAGTACCGCCAAAAAAAAAAAAAAGAAATAAAATTGGGCTGGGGGTGTAGCTCAAAGGTAGAATGCCTCTGAGTTCAATCCCTAGTACCACACACACAAAAAAGCTAACTGGGCATTCCTGTAATTCCAGGATTTGGAAGGGTGAGACAGGAGGATCACAGATTCAAGGACAGCCTCAGCTACTTGGTGAGGCCTTCTGCAACTTAGTGAGACCCTGTTTCAAAAATAAAGAATAAAAAATAAGGCTAGGGGTGTAGTTTGGAGGTAGAATACCCCTGGGTTCAATCCTCAGTACCGTAAAAAAAAAAAGTAGTGAGCAGGGTGTGGTGGCACACGCTTGTAATCCCAGCATTTGGGAGGCTGAGACCAGAGGATCCGAGTTCGAGGCCAGCCTCAGCTACCTAATGAGGCACTCCGCAACTTAGTGAGACCCTGTTTCAAAATAAAGAATAAAAAATAGGGCTAGGGATATAGCTCGGAGGTAGAATGCCTCTGAGTTCAATCCCCAGTACTGCAAAAAAAAAAAAAAAAAAAAAATTGTGAGACTCTCATCAAAGCAGTGAGACCCTATTTCCAAATAAAAAATAAAATAGGGCTGGGTATAGCTTGGAAGTAGAATACTCCTGGGTTCAATCTCCAGTACCACCCTCCCCCCAAAAAAGAGGGATGCAGATACAGCTAAACCAAATGAGTGTATGACAAAGTAATGGTACATATGCTTAGGATATCAGTTAGAAACCTTACCAGGAACTTAGCTTAAAATCTACTCCCAGCCGGATGTGTGGCGCACGCTTATAATCCCAGTACTTGGGAGGTTAAGACAGGAGGATCACAGGTTCAAAGCCAGCCTCAGCAACTTGGTGAGGCTCTCAGCAACTTAGTGAGACCCTATTTCCAAATAAAATAAAAAATAGGTCTAGGGGTATAGCCTGGAGATAGATTCCCCCTGGGTTCCATCTCCAGTACCCCCCCACACACACACATCTATTCCTATCACTGAATTGTGTACACCCCAAATTCATATATTGAAGCCCATACCTCCAATGTGATTGTATTTGGACATGGGAAGTAATTATATTTAGGTGAGGTTGTGAGGGTGTGGGCCTCATGACAGAAATACTACATATATACATGCACACACTTACACTCATGATCTCACTCATTGTGGCATGCATTCTTGCTAGCACACACGTACAACCCCCTCCACCGCCTTTTCTCTCTCTTTTTGCCATTTGAAGATACAGAGAGAAAGCAGCTATTTGCAAGCCAAAAGAGAACCCTCACTAGAACCTGACCATGCTGGAACCCCGATCTTGGGACTTCCCAGCCTCCCAAACTGAAAAATAAACTGTTGTTTAAGCCACCTAGTCAATAGTACTTTGTTATGGCAGCTCGAAAGAGACCTACTAATATATCTAAGGTAATAAAGAGCCTGTCAGGCAGTACCTCCTCAGCCGTGCGATTGCTGTGCCGTTGGTAGGTAAGGGAAGACAGACTCAGTAGGTGGGTCTTTGTTACCAAGGGATCAAGGCAGTGATCAGCATTCTCTTCAGTGGGCGAGGCCATCAGGTGAACGGTCACTTGACTTAGGTCACTCACCATCTGGGTTACACTCCATTCAGAGATGAGGCGTCGCATCACTGTGCCTGCTGAGAAAGAGACACAAGAGTCTATGCACAATAGTATGGAAGAATAATGTGAGCCATGATGGGAGGAAGGGAATGGATCTAAGAAAGAGAAAAGGGACAAGGAACAAGCGTAAAGGGCGGCTCTATCATTCAGCCACATAACTATACCCAGGTTTGTTTGTTTGTTTGTTTTTTGTACTGGGGATTGAATCCTTCAAGTTACATCATCAGCCCTACTTTATTTTTATTTTGAAGCAGGGTCTTACTAGATTGATGAGATACTCACTAATGCTGAGACTGTCTTTGAACCTGTAATCCTGTTTCAGCCTCCCAAAACTGGGATTACAGACATGAGCCACCACACCTGGCAGCCCTTTTTATTTTGAGACAGTCTCAATAAATTCCCCAGCCTGGACTTGAACTTGCAATCCTCCTGTCTCAGCCTCTCAAGTGGAGAGATTACAGGCATGTGCCACTGTCCCCAGCTAAATCTTTGATCTTACCTTGAGGTATAAGCCGCTGAGTCCCCCGAGTAAAGACATGGCCCTGACTGCACTCAATCTGGATGCCTCGTTGCTGGGCAAATGAGGCCCAATAATGCACCTGCACAAGAAAGCATGAGACTGAACAAAGAACGGCATGAGAGAGATGATTAAGATATCCAATTTGAGAAATAAGAAAACTAGGAAAGGGAAATAGCAGTTAACATGTCAGAGCCTGACCTGCAGCTGGGGAAAGAGTGCAGTATAGGAAAGCTGCTTGTAGTGCTGGCCAAGTTTCTTCTTACTGGGTTTCAGATTATTGAAGAGCTTTCCCCTGCAGATAGGCCTTGTGACACTAGTCCAAGTTGCCCAGAAGTTTTGCATCCAGCGTAGGGTACTACTATATAGTAGAATTCGGGGCTGGGATATTGCTGCAAAGGAAATAACAGATATATTCTAGCTGTGGCTGAAACACAGAAGTGAGGCTAATTCTTCCCTAGCTTCAGGTTTCAGAGGTTTAAAAACCTCCCCAGCAAGCTCTTTTTTCAAGGGTCTAAGCTCACTCTTTGCTTTCACCTATTGCTATGGTCTGGATATCTGTCTCTCCCTCTATATCCTCCCTAAAAATTAAGTTGAAATCCTTAAACCCCAAAGTGATGGTGTTAAGAGGTGGTACTTTGGGGAGGTGATTAGATCACAAGGGCAGAGCTCTTATGAATAGGATTAATGTCCTTATAAATAAGGCCCAAGGGAGCTCACTGGCTCCTTCCACCATGTGAGGACACAGAAAGAAGGGTCACCTAAAAGGAACAGGCCTTCACCACACACTAAAACTGCTAGCACCTTGATCTTGAACTTCCCAGACTCCAGAACTATGAGAAACAAATGTCTGTGGTTTATAAGTCACCCAGTTCATGGTATTGTTATAGCAGACCAAAAAGACACTAACTCTCTCTCTCAAAAAAGGTCCTAACACAAATTCTCAACTGCCCTTCTATCCTCTCTCTTTCAAGCTGAAGTCCTCAGTGTCCAAGAGTCTATCCTCTAAGCCCCAGGCCCCACTGCCCCAGGCCCAAGCCTCACTCCCGCTGTGCCGCGTCAGGTCCATCTTGATGGAGAGATTGAGGTTCTCAGAGCGGAAGGCCCGGTAGGAGTCATGTAACTGGCCCACAGGCACCTCAGGCAGGAACTCTGGGGCCCTCAGGGTGACACTGTGGTGATCATGGGGGTTCCCATGGCACAGCCACTGCAGGTCCAGTGTCATGCAGAGGTCAGGCAGGTGAAGGAAGCAGCAGTCATCATATCTGCCTCACAACAGAGCCCCAGTCACTTGCCTCCCCTTGGCTTTTCCCCTCTCCCTCCACCCTGAGTCCCCTACCCTGTTGATGCCCCACCGTTTATTCTACTCACTTAGAGGCTGTTCTCACGTTGATATCCAAATCACCTTTAAACATAAACTGACCAGGTTTCCAATGAAAAGAAAGGTGGCTCCATTCCCAGTGCATATTTTCAGTTGTGTTGTATGGATCCTATAACCACCCCAAAAGAACTTGTGAGATATGGGTCAGAGAATCATTCTCATCTCCTAAATCAGTACTTTTCTCTCTCCCCTGAGAGGCGGTACAGTCTCCAATTGTACCATCCTAACAGGAAAATGATTCAGTGGGGTCCCTCACCTCCGTGGCCAGCTGGTGCAGGTTTGCCTGTTCAATGTCCATGTGCCAGTCCCCATGGAATAGAAGACGGCTCTTGTCCCACCAGGGCAGGGGTGGACTGGGGTCAGCTGAGGGCTTGGTCAGGAGGTCCACACACTGGCCAATCAGCGTCCAGGCTGGATCCCAACAGGGGCCCCATACCACTGTGTACTGGAAGATTTCCGCTGGGATAGAGGAACAAAGGCTACAGCTTGCTACACAACTTCACCCTTCTCTTCCCCCTTTACTCCAAAAAGGCCACAGCTTATCTCCCAGTCCAGCCACCACAAATATTCCTAAGTCAAACCAAATGCCTTCTCTACTCACAGTGGAAGTCATGGTAGAACTTGAGTGGGGGCATGTTCCTCTCTACTGTCACATTACCCCATGGAAGCCCCAAGTGCAAGATTTGACGTCGACGGGAACAAGGCTGACCACTCTGCTCAGTGCCCACAAGACGACCCATCAGCCGCCAGTCACGGATCTCAAACAGGTACCTTGGATAGTCTCTGATTCTAACTGTTATTATAGGAAAGAAACATACGGGCTATTCAGGGGGCTGTCAGAACTCTCTAATATTTTTTTCCCTTGACACTCTTTTTACCCAGATATATTTACAAAGCCAACTGGGAGAACAAAGGTTGACAGTTCCTAAAGGGCAAGAGACTAGGAGAGGGAGAAAAAGTTTCAAAATGAAGTCACTATGACCCTGGAGCAGAAGGTGAGAGACATAGCACTGAAATCCAAGAGTCACAATAACCTTAAAGATGTCTGTGCTAGTTGCCCCTTTATGCCAGCCAACCAGTTTCAAGATGAAATTCAGGAACAAAGAAAGGGAAGGGGAACCCACCCATGCCACTCCACCCATCCAAAAATAGTCAGTTAGTTTTAAATATAACCTAGCTCCTCTGTGATTACTTAAAGTTCCCTGGAGCTCAGAGGGCAAATACCAGGCTCCACAATAAGGGAAGCATAACTTACCCAGAAAGGTCTTCACACTGTACTTGACCATGCGACACCAGTGAATGACAAGATCTACACCCTCAGCAGGAAAAGGGCTGCCTGGATCAAGCTCTCGAACTTGTTCAACCACATGCTCAGGCCCATGGAAGGAGGCATCTGCCAGAGCCACCAGCTCTAGCCCTGCCAGGCTCCAAGTGAGCAGTGCCCGGCGCATGGGTGTGTTGCCATAGAGACGACGAGAGCGCTGGATGTAGATTTCAATGTTTTTGCGTTCCAAAGAGGAATAGAGCTCCTCAATTTTTCGGGCTGGCAGTAACTCCCCATGCTGCTTCCGAAGGGCAGCCACTTTGGCATCAAGCAGTTGCAGCCTTTTGGCACTCTCTTTACTTTCATCCTTCATCAGTTCATAGTTATCATGAAGCTTCACCTCAAAAATGTCATCCAGGAAAACCCATGAGAAGTGCTGAACCTTCAAGAGGAGATCAGGTGGGAGTGGGGCAGGGCTTGGAGAGGCCCAAGCATGAGTCCCTCTGTGCAGCCCCTTTAGCCATTTCTGAACTCCCACAGCCTCATCCAGAGTTCGAGAGAAGTCATACTGATAAGGGAACTCCACTGAAACTGAGCCAAGGGAGAGGAGCCAAACACGGTTCCGGAGAGTTTGCAGTGCAGGGAAGGGGTTCCGGTGGAGGATCATCTCCTCCAGCTCAGGCAACAACTGTACCTCTACCTCCTTAAAGTTGAAAATGTTATTGCCATCAAAACCAGCACCTAGCTCTGGGCAATAAGCCTGCAACGAACCTCCGTGCCGGCTCAGAGACACACTCTCTGCAGCCAGGGTAATGAACTTGTCCTCAGCCACAAAAGCAGTCAGTTTGGCTGTGTTCACCTCCAGTGTCAGGTTTAGCAGCCGCTTTGGCAGGGATGGCTCAGGGAGATGGTCTTCTGGCTCAGAAGTGGTTGCTAGAGTCTCTAGTGCAAGGGATGGAACAGTCTCAGAAAACATAGTGGCTCTTAGGAGGTCTCGACATTGCAGTGTGGCCAGAACATGTTGGTACAGGTACATGTGATCTGGAGGGCTCCAGAGGATGGTCAGTCCGGCACCACACTGAACCTTCAGGGAATTTAAAAAAAAAAGGATCTGTCAGCCAGTACCTGGGAGGCTGAGATAGGAAAATTACAGGTTTGAGGACAGCAGATATGAGAATCACAGGTTTGAAGACAGCATCAGCAAGTAGTGAGACTTTCATCAACCTAGTGAGACCCTGTTTCAAAATAAAAAAAATAAGAGCTGAGAGTGTATCTCAAAATGACCCTGGGTTCAATCCCTAGTACAAAAAGAAAAAGAGTATCTGTGAATCATCATGTCTCAGAGGTATGCCTGGCTCAAGAAGTATATCTACCCAGAAGTCTTTCCGGAGTAACCATATTAATTACTGCCTTGCTTTGTTCCCTTTGGCACTAATATGAACTAACAGTTGCTAGTTATATTACATTAAGAGACCTTAAGCCGGGCGTGGTGGCGCACATTTGTAATCCCAGCATTTCGGAGGCTAACACTGGAGGATCTGGGTTCGTGGCCAGCCTCAGCTACCTAGTGAGGCACTCTGCAACTTAGTGAGACCCGGTTTCAAAATGAAGAATAAAAAACAGGGCTGGGGGTATAGCTCAGAGGTAGAATGCCCCCGAGTTCAACCCCCAGTACCGCAAAAAAAAAAAAAAAGAGACCTTAAAGTTCTCAATTGGATTCTAAACGTCTAAGAGTAGAGAGCATGTGTTTTAATTCTTTGGTATCTACCATAGTACATCAAGATAAACAGTAGGAGCCGAGCGTGGTGTCGCACACTTGTAATCCCAGCATTTGGGAGGCTGAGACCAGAGAATCCAGGTTCGCGGCCAGCCTCAGCTACCTAGTGAGGCCCTCCGCAACTTAGTGAGACCTGGTTTCAAAATAAAGAATAAAAAATAGGGCTGGGGGTATATATAGCTCAGAGGTAGAACACCCCTGAGTTCAATCCCCAGTACCGCAAAAAAAAATAGGTCTAGGGCTGTAGCTCGGAGATAGAATGCCCTCAGGTTCCATCCCCAGTCCGCAAAAGAAAAAAAAAAAAAAAAAATCCCAGAGCCTAAGGCAGGGGAAATTAGAATGAGAATAGCTGAAACAAGTTAGTCATGAACTGGTCACTACTGAAGCTGGATACATGAAAGCTCAAGTATTCTCTCCAGTTTCTCCAGTTTGCATGTATTTTTCATTTCCTAGTACAAGTTTTAAAATGTACAGAAGCAGCCAAAAATGAAAGAGAACACCAGGTGTCATGTTTCTCCTAAGTTTCAAAACCTAACCAAAAAGGCTGAGAAAAGATTTAAGCAGTGGGAAAGCCCAACCTGGCTCCACCCCCACAGAAGACACATTACCTCCAGAGAACGGATGCTGCTGTGATAGGTGAGGGAAAGCATGGAGAGGCCAAGCACTGGAGTGGGGATGTCAGGAGCCTTGCAACAGGGCTGCATCTTCTCTGTGACTGACTTTATCAGCGCAAGCACAAGTCCTTGAACTCCCACGGTGGAGGTTTCAGCACTGCCCAAAACAGTCAATGTGTCCAATCTTATCTCCGAAGCACCTACCATCCAGAAACCATGTCAGCCTTGGTTTGGTTTTCAGCTCTCAAATGGAAACTTCAGTCCTCACTCTCCCTTCTTATTTATTCCCTTCTCTCTAGTTATCTTTATTCCCCATGCATCCCAGTTTACTTGTGTTTTAGGGAAATTTTCTCTTTTCTCTCTTTAGCTAACTAGATCTGGCAAAGTTCCCTAATGCATACAAATTGCCCAGAGATAAGCCAGGCATGGTGTAATCCCAGTACTTGGGAGGCTGAGACAGGAGGACTGCAGGTTCTCGCTCAGTCTTAGTTACTTAGTGAGGCCGTCCACAACTTAGTGAGACCCTGTTTGAAAATAAAGAATAAAAAATAGGACTGGGGGTGTAGCTCAGAGGTAGAATGCCCTGGGTTAAATCCCCAGTACACAAAAAAACTAAACATACAAGGCGATAAAAACTTACATGGGTCTCATTCTCTTGATCATATCAAAGCTAAGTCTTTCTTTTGTATGTTGTGTTTAATATTTACTTTTTATAAGTCCTTAAAAAAAAATATCAAGAGCCGGGCGTGGTGGCGCACGCTTGTAATCCCAGCATTTGGGAGGCTGAAACCAGAGGATCGGGGTTCGCGGCCAGCCTCAGCTACTTAGTGAGGCACTCCGCAACTTAGTGAGACCCTGTTTCAAAATAAAGAATACAAAATAGGGCTGGGGGTATAGCTCGGAGGTAGAATGCCCCTGAGTTCAATCCCCAGTACCGCAAAAAAAAAAAAAAAAAAAAAAGAAATCCAATGGTTATGCAAGCTTTCCAACATCTCATGGTTCTAATTCAGAAAAATCCAGATAATTAGCTCCAGTAAATGAGGAGGAAACCGGGTGGCCAGCCTCAGCTACTTAGTGAGGCTCTCCGCAAATTAGTGAGACACAGTTTCAAAATAAAGAATAAAAAATAGGGCTGGGGATGTAGCTCAGAGGTAGAATGCCCCTGGGTTCCATCCCAGCACCACCACCAAAAAAAAAAAAAAAAAAGTAGGAAAAGCCAGGCATGGTGGTGTAAGCTGGTAATCCCAGTACTTTGGAGGCTGAGACAGGAGGATCTGGGTTCTCGGCCAGCCTCAGCTACTTAGTGAGGCTCTCCGCAACTTAGTGAGACCCTGTTTCAAAATAAAAATAAAGAACAAAAAGTAGCTGGGCGTGGTGGTGCATGCTTGTAATCCCAGCATTGGGAGGCTGAGACTGGAGGATCCAGGTTCGCGGCCAGCTTCAGCTACCTAGTGAGGCACTCCGCAACTTAGTGAGACCCTGTTTCGAAATAAAGAATAAAAAAATAGGGCTGGGGGTATAGCTTGAAGGTAGAACGCTCCTGAGTTCAATCCCCAGTACCGCAAAAAAAAAAAAAAAAAAAAAAAAAAAAAAAAAAAAGAATAAAAAGTAGGACTAGGGGTATAGCTCGGAGGTAGAATGCCCCCGAGTTCAATCTCCAGTACCCCCCCCCAAAAGAAAAAAGAGAGAGAGAAAGGGAACCAGCATAATTCGCTTAGCTTGCACACTACCCACTTCAAAATAGATCTCCTGTCCTACTTACCAACCAGGGCTGCCAGAGTAAACAAGTTCATGTCCTCCACCTTCAAGTCCACCTTCCACAGTAATGTTGTAGATTCCCCAAATGAAGATTCTCTAGAAAAAGCTGTCTTCCCAGAATGTGGACTCATCATGGATAAGATACGAGACAAACACTGGGTACAAGTGTCTGATGCTTCTACCTGAAGTCCTCGAATTGTACAATCAAGAAAGAGGGTATCTGACTGGGTGTTGGACAAGCCCAGAGGCTGGTTATAGCTACCCTAGAAAAGAAGCAAAAGAACTATACTGAAATCACATAGATTCAGTTTTGTAATGCCCTTATTCATCACAGGCTGCCAAGAAGACGCTCAGTGCTCTAAAGTATGTCAGTGTAAGAAGCTGTGTGGTCTCCTACTCACCAAAGCTTCCACCTACCTGTAGTGTGAAAGAGTCCAGAACAAGTGCCTCACCCCAAACATGCATATTGGGTGGGTGTGGTGCCCGCTGAATGTGGGAATCACTACCCACACGCCAGCAGAGGTGGTCTACAGTTAGGACGCTTCGCTGATGAATGCTCTGTGGCCTGAGATGCTGGTAATCTGAACAAATGGGGGAAAAGAGGATTTCTACTGAGCCACTGTGGCCATCAACTGGGCTAGCTCCACTAATGGACAAATTCTTGTTCCTTTTCCATCCTAGAGCCTTACCCAAAGCGATGGAATTGAAACCCAAGGCAAAAGGTGGTGTATCTCCAAGCTGAATGGAAATGTTGACATTGGAGATGGAGGTGCTGAAGATGATGGGAGCCAGTATTTGAGGGAAGGTTCTAAACAGGAATAAAACATTGATAAGTAAGTAACTGCAACTCCCTATCATGGAAAAGATTTCTGAAGCTCTCAAAATCAGGATAAGGGGTTAAATCAGGATTTAGGCTATTTTTTTTTTTTTTTTAATTCGTAGGATAGGCTACAACTAGAAAGGAAAAGGCTAAACTCATTAGATTGCTGCTAGTCCCAATAGTAACCTGTAGGAACCCCAGAAAGACACAAGATTGAACCACATGAAATTCCCATTTCCATAGTCAAATATGATGAACATTAGCAATATCACAATTCATAATAATTGAGAAGCATCATTTCTAAACTGTTAACCTTAAGTTCTCTATGAAGCACAATGCAAGCACTATGTAAAGACAGAAATAGCTTTGCGGACCTGATACGGCTACCTTATACCTTATAAGGCAGGTAAGACACTTATCATTTAAGTTTAGCTCAACAAATGTTAACTCTGTACAAGGTCCTGTGCTGGGCACTGAGAACACAAAAATGAAGAAGATATCTTCCTACCATTATGGTAGCTACTGTAATAGGGAAGACACAGAAAATAGGTTGCTTCTGAGACTAAGATTTGGGTAGAGCAAATAATCAAATATATATTTAAGCTGTGTGCAATGGCACATGCCTGTAATGCTAGTACTTAGGAGGCTGAGACAGGAGGATCACAGGTTCAAGGCCAGCTTCACAAGCTTGGCGAAATTCTTAGCAATTTGGTGAGACCATATTTCAAACTGAAAGAATAAAATAGGGCTGGGAGTGTAGCTCAGAGGTAGAATGCCCCTGGGTTCAACCCCTGGTACCACAAACAAACAAAACAAACGTATTTAAAACAAGATGCCAGTCGGGCATGGTGGCACATGCTTGTAATCCCAGTACTTGGGAGGAGTACCTGAGATAGGAGGATCACAGGTTTCTGGTCAGCCTCAGCTACTTAGTTAGGCCCTCTGCAACTTAATGAGAGAATTTCAAAATAAAGAATAAAGCTGGGCGTGGTGGCGCATGCTTGTAATCCCAGCATTCAGGAGGCTGAGACCGGAGGATCTGGGTTTTCGGCCAGCCTCAACTACTTAGTGAGGCACTCCGCAACTTAGTGAGACTCGGTTTCAAAATAAAGAATAAAAAATAGGGCTGGGGGTGTAGCTCGGAGGTAGAATGCCCCTGAGTTCAATCCCCAGTACCGCAAAAAGAAAATAAATAAATAAAAAATAAAGAATAAAAATAGGGTTGGGGTGTAACTTGGGAAGTAGAATGCCCCTGAGTTCAATCCTCAGCACCGAAAAAAAAAAAATTAAAATAAAAATAAAAAATAGGACTGGGGGTGTAGCTCAAAGGTAGAATGCCTCTGGGTTCGACGCCCAGTACTGAATAAAAAAAAAAAAAAAAAAAAAAAAAAAAAAAAAAAAAAAAAAAAAAAAAAAAAAAAAAAAAAAAAAAAAAAAACCAAGATGCCACTTTGCACCAAAAGAGAATCTACCTGATAAGATAGTAGCCAAAAGATTAAACTGACCTTTTTTTCCTTTGCTTAAGAACAGGTGAACTAGACCCTTGGGTCTCCAGTGCTAGCATGTGTAGCCAGTGAGAGAATTCCTGGTGCCGGTAGTGAATGATACAAGTATTCAGAACTAAGGAGGCTGAGAGGTCAATGGTGGTTACCTGGAAATGAGAAGACCAAAACTGTGGGCTAGGATTTTATTTCATTAACTCATAATGCAACCATGTACAAAGAGAGCAAAGGGATTAATTCTTGGTTTCACACCTGCACGCTAGTCTTCAGCGAACTGAGGCAGACAATGCGCTGGCGACTCTGGGAGAGCAACAACCCATCTGCAAGAGGCCACAGGACAAATCAGAGAAAGAGCAAAGAGCAAGCAAGAAATAAAACTAGGAGAAGGGCAGATGCAGTCAAGGAGATAAACAACAGATTGTCACTTGTTAATAACATTTTTTTTGCAGTACTAGGGATTGAACATAAGGGCATTCTACCTCCGAGCTACACGCCTAGTCTTATTTTTTGTTCTTTTTTATTTATTTATTTATTTTGCGGTACGGGGGATGGGGATGGAACCTGGGGGCATTCTACCTCCGAGACCTATTTTTTTATTCTTTATTTGAAAACAGGGTCTCAATAAGTTGCTGAGGGCTCACTAAGCAGCTGGGGCTGGCCGAGAACCCAGATCCTCCGGTCTCAGCCTCCCAAATACTGGGATTGCAAGTGTGCGCCACTACACTTGGCTTGAGTTATTTTTTTCTCAGTATATTCCACCTTGCCCTTCCCAGTTATACTGATATTAAGACTATATGAGGCATGAACAAAGAGAGTGCCTGATCCTCCCATTCTCTCTCAGTAGCAGGACCCACACCCATGAACCTTCTAGTAGGAGTTCAGTGCTCATCTGTGCCATATCAGAGTTTGCTGTGAAGCTTCGAAGGGGGAGTTGATCCTCATCACGGTGGTACAGGAAATGAAGCAGCTTCAGTGTCCAAGTCAGGTGCCTGGCCCAGAAACAGAATCTGGCTCAGAAAGACATGGGGTGAGATTCCTACATCCTTTCTCCCCACCAATAAGCTCAGTGCAGCTACTAGACTGGTTATGGAGATCCCAGCATATAGCTCTCACTATCATTCTTCACACTCTGTCAGAAGAAGCCTCACCTCTTTTGACTATTCATAGATAAGACCACACTTGTGTTCTCCATCTTCACCTTGACCTGGTCTGGCAGCTGCTGGAGGAGGTATTGGCCAGGCAGAGTTGGCTCAGCCAAGTCCTCTGTCACATCTGAGAAGATGAATAATAGCCATCAATTCTTAACTCTCCATTCTTCCAAGAAGTCCTGCCCTCTTTGGCCAAATTCTTCCACATAAAATAGGCTAAGCAAAGCCAGACGTGGTGGTGCATGCTTGTAATCCCAGTACTTGGGAGGCTGAGACAGGAGGATCGCGGGTTCATGGCCAGCCTCAGCAACTTAGTGAGGCTCTCAGTAACTTAGTAAGACCCTGTTTCCAAATAAAATATAAAAAATGGGTCTAGGGGTAGCCGGGCGTAGTGGCGCACGCTTGTAATCCCAGCATTTGGAAGGCTGAGACCGGAGGATCCGGGTTCGCGGCCAGCCTCAGCTACCTAGTGAGGCACTCCGCAACTTAGTGAGACTCGGTTTCAAAATAAAGAATAAAAAATGGGGCTGGGGGTGTAGCTCGGAGGTAGAATGCCCCTGAGTTCAATCCCCAGTACCGCCAAAAAAAAACCAAAAAAAAAAAAAAAAAAGGGTCTGGGGGTGTAACCCAGAGGCAGAAGGCCCCTGAGTTCCATCCCTAGAACCACTAAAGGTCAAAGGCCATGGTGACTAATGACTCACACCTAAATGAGTAGTGAAATCTCTGTTTTTATCAAGATAGCCAAGAAGCTCAATGATTGGGGATTTACCTGAGCAGGACACAGATTTAGGTACCAGGCTTGTGCTCTGACACAGCAGCTGACTATGAAAGAGACCCTCGTGTAGTTCAGCATGGAGTGTCCACACATCCACAGTGATAGCTTTCAGATGCCAACTGCTGATGCCCACCTTTAGACACAGGTCGAGGGCCAGTGAGAGCTCCACTAGGCACGTGTCCTCCTGTAGGGAGGATAAGCCTTTAAGGTGTACATAAGAAGTTTCGGAGTTTTAGACCAAAATGAATTATTTGGAACACTGGATATTGCCTTCAGGGAACCCCATAAAGATACAGATTCTAGACTGTAAGCCCCAAGCTCCTTCATCCCTTATGTTCAAGAAGAAAGGAGGCATCAGAATGACCATGGCATACTTACCGACTGACCACTCTTCAGAACTTTGCTGTTGATCTTACATAAGCTCACCTCACAGATTAGCCTGGGAAAGGAAAAAAATTAAGAGTACTTGGACCCTTTCTTCCCCATTTACTTCCATTCACCATTTACTTCCAATCAAGCTCTGTTGGCTAGAAGGGACAAGGCAAGTGAAAATTCCTGATTTTAGCCTCTCAAATTGCACAGAATGAGAATTTTATACATTAATAAGGAGGCCCTTTCCTCCACCTTCTTTGAAGCAACTCCAAGGCAAGAATGAGACTCTCTCTACTCAGTGCTTACCTTTTTTTTTTTTTTTTTGCGGTACTGGGGATTGAACTCCGCGGCATTCTGCCTCCGAGCTAAACTCCCAGCCCTATTTTTTTTTTTTTTTTTTTTTTTTTGCGGTACTGGGGATTGAACTCAGGGGCGTTCTACCTCCGAGCTATACCCTCAGCCCTATTTTTTATTCTTTATTTTGAAACCGAGTCTCACTAAGTTGCGGAGGACCTCACTAATTAGCTGAGGCTGGCCGCGAACCCGGATCCTCCTGTCTCAGCCTCCCGAATGCTGGGATTACAAGCGTGCGCCACCACGCCCGGCTTTTATTCTTTATTTTGAAACAGGGTCTCACTAAGTTGCGGAGTGCCTCACTCGGTAGCTGAGGCTGGCCGCGAACCCGGATCCTCCTGTCTCAGCCTCCCAAACTCAGTGCTTACCTTTTCCCATCACTATCCAAAAGAAAACTGCTTCTGCTGATCTGAATGTGCCACAAGGACTCAGAGGTAGCCACCTTGAGAACCATGATGTTTATAGCCTCAACATGAATGGAGAATAGCTGAAAAGGAATAAGTAAAGATGAACAAGAGTTAATATCAAAATATTACCCTTCCTTTCCCGCTGAGAAAAAGAGGCAGATCATAGTATAATGCCGTCAGAATGATAGAAAAATCTACAATTCCAAAGCCAATCATCCCTGGAATACAATGAGGGACAGCAGAAGTAGTCTCACTTGGCAGATAATCTTCAGTAAGGATGGGCTGAAGGGTAGCTCCTTTTGATCCACCACAGTTCTCTGAGAGAATGGGGCAGACAGGCCAGAAACCTTCTGTAGGTCAGTTCTGATGCGTACTTCTCCAAAGCATAACGCCACATAGTGTCTGCCCAGAAGAGAAACCTGTCACCGGGTCCATCCCTCCCACATCAGTCTCTTCCGCTTCCTCACATTCATGCTCCCACTTTCCCTAGAAATATCGTTCAAGTCACAGAGGATAGTCCAACAGCAGTTACCAATAACTATTTCACAAGGTAATAGCACTCAGGCTAACAGGGAGACTCCAACAAGAATCTACCTCCCTCCTTGGGCTGAGAGGCCTCTACAGAAAAATAACATTCTGCAATATTCCCAAATATTCCCACTAATATTCCCAAATATTCTCCAGAAGAAATGAGAAGGATAAAGGGTACTCACGGGAGATCATGGCTAAGGAGTTTGCTGGAGATCCACAAGTTATCAATTTCCTAAAACAGTGTGGGAAAAAGCTCTGTACACTAGTTGCCAGGAATGAGCAGCCTGACAAGCAGGGTAAGGTTCTGGGTCACAGAAGAGGAAGAGATGCTATTGCTCTCCCACTAAACACACCCCATTCCATTTCCATTGGTTTCTCTGGTCAGCACTCCATAGCCTACTCCTCACAATGATGTTACTTGAACTTACTTAGTATTTCTCTTTTATGGACATGCTGCCTTGTTTCCTTTCTTAATTTAGAACAGTTAAGCCTTTTAGTTCCTTTAATCTTTCCTCTGTACTCTCCTTCTGTATGTTTATGAGCTCTGGATATTCTGTGTCCTATAAACATTTTCTTTGTACAGTGGGTCGAACCCAAGGGCATTCTACCTCCAAGCTACACCCTGAGTCCTATTTACTTTTAGTACTAGGGATTGAAACCAAGGGCATTCTTTTTTGGGGGGTAGGGGGTGGGGGACTAGAGATTGAACCCAGAACACTGTAGCCCTATTTTTATTCATTTTGAAACAGGGTCTTACTAAATTGCAGAGTGCCTCTCTAAGTAGGTGAGGCTGGCCAGGAACCTGAGATCCTCCTGTCTCAAACTCCTAAGTACTGGGATTACAAACTTGCACCACCATGCCCCAGCAAATCCAAGGGCATTTTGCCTCTGATCTACACTCCCCAGTCCTTTTTATTTTGAAACAGGGTCTCACTAAGTTACTGAGGGTCTCACTAATTTGCCAAGGCTGGCCTGGCACCTGCAATTCTCCTGTCTCAGTCTCCCATATACTGGGATTACAGGCATGCACCACTGCGCTGTTTCCTATACACCTCTTTAAACAAAACAATTTGCATTGATCCCAATGTTCTCCAACTAAGGCTAAGATCATCTTGGCAAAGAAACAGCAAGGGTGGGGTTCAGTAGTAAAGTTAACCAGGATTTGTTTATATAAGTAAACTAAAAGTTGAAATTCAACTGGATCAAACTCCCCTTCCTCCCCCCCACACACACACTTCCTGCCCACACAAGCACACTTCCAGGGAGTTTCCCAGAACTCACCACTGTTTGCTGGTGCTGCTGAAACTTAAGACTGACATTCTGGATCCAAAAAAAGCGGAAGGAGCCAATCTTTAGCTCCGCCTGCAGCTTCCGCTGACACCACCTGGTGGCCAATCGGACCACAAGCCACCTGCAGAAAAATCTCTGAGTTCATAGGACTCACTCCCAATTATGGCTTCTAACACCCTTGTAGGACCTAGAAGGACTTGTAAAGGGTGTTGCCCTGAAACTGAATTTTTCTGGGCAACTTTCTTGTCTCTCAAATGACCTCTCAACACGCAGCCACACTAATCAGCGCCCTAGGCCCCAAGTGACCCCTCTACCAAGTGGAGGCGGCCGTATCAAATATGCCATGACACACGCCCCAGAGGGTCTCAGTCTCCGCTCCCAGGCTCTAGAATGGTGTGCGCCAGAAGGCATCGCAGGGTCACACCTGGCTAGCTCAAATGCGGCTCTTCGCTGGACATCCAATCCTCTGGACCTCGCTCTTCCGGGCGAGGTTGCAGGTGCCCTTCGTTCTCCACGAAGGGGGTATATTCGGGGGCGTGGAGAACCGGAAGGGGAGACCACCAAGTGAGGCCTCTTCTGCACGCTAACCTATTCAGTCCCTGACCCCGGCCTTCGCCCCGCAGTCTCCCCCGCCTCGCAGCCCCTCCCCGCAGCTCGGGCCGCGCGCCCCTTCCCTTCCATCCCCTCAAGCGCGCGCCCCCTCCTCAGTCTCTTTTCCTCTTCCCACCCACAGCTGTGGCTGGAAGCCCCTCACCGGCCTAGGAAGAGTGCGCTAAGCGCGACCAGCAGCAAGACCAACAACGCGAAGAGAAGCAGAGGCATTTAGGTCCGGGTCCGGCCCGGCCTGGCCCCGGCCCCCGCCATGCCGGGCCCCGACGCCGGAACCGCGCTGCGCCGCCGCGGGCCGACCAGCCGCGCGCGCAGAGGACACGCAGAGCGAGGGAGCGTTGGTGCGCACGGCCCGCCCCTCGAGGGCCGCCAGCCAACCAGCTGCCTCCCTCCCCGCCCCGCCCCGCGCCCGAGAGCCCTGCGGGCCGACGCGTTGAGTGCCCGGAGTGCGGGCGTGGCTCCAGGGTCTGCGGAGGTCTGCGGAGGTCGGAGAAGGCGGCGACAGAGCTGGCGCGATGTCCGCGGCTCGCCCTGGGCGCGCCCTGCAATTTGCAAGCTAGGGAGCCTGGGGACCACTGGAGGTCAGGGTCCGCACCTGATCCCCAGGCCAGAGGTGACTTTTTTTTTTTTTTTTTGCGATACTGGGGATTGAACTCAGGGGCATTCTACCTCCGAGCTATACCCCCAGCCCTATTTTTTATTCTTTATTTTGAAACAGGGCCTCACTAAGTTGCGGAGTGCCTCACTAGGTAGCTGAGGCTGGCCGCCAACCCGGATCCTCCGGTCTCAGCCTCCCGAACGCTGGGATTACAAGCGTGCGCCACCACGCCCGGCTCCAGAGGTGACATTTTCAACACATTTCCTAGGATGGTTACAGGGTCTGGCCGCTCAGAGCCTGGACTGAGTCTACTGAGTTCTAACCCCTGGGTTAGTCATAATATTCTCATCTTATTCAAGGATCTTGTCTGAGAATGATCTAGAAGGAAACCAAAAGGTAATTGACCTCAGAAAGGCCTAGAATGCAGCTCAGTAGTAGAGCACTTGCCTAACAATGCAGGAAGCCCTGGGTTTAATCCCCAGTTACCACAAACAGAAATTTCACCACTTTCTCATTTACTGGCCAAATACTATTCTGGTCAATTAATATGTAATTAACATACTGTGTGGTTAGTACCGTTCTAGATACAGCATTGGAGAAACTTTAAGATTCTAGAATGTGTATAGCATGAACTGGACCTGGAAGTGAAGGTAAAAAGATACTGCAGACACACTTGTAATCCCAGTATTTGGGAGGCTGAGACTGGAGGATCCGGGTTCCCAGTCAGCCTCAGCTACTTAGTGAGGCTTTCTGCAACTTAGTGAGACCCTGTTTCAAAAATAAAGAATAAAAAATATGGCTGGTGTTATAGCTCAGAGGTAGAATGCCCCTGGGTTCAACCTCCAGTACCGCAGAAAACAAACAAACAAAAAACTGCAGAGCCAGGCCTGGCGCATGCACTTGTAATGCCAGTACTTGGGAGGCTGAGATAGGATAACAGGTTCTAAGATAGCCTCAGCAAGTAGTGAGACTGTCATCAACCTAGCAAGACCCTATTTCAAAATTTTAAAAACGCCGGGCGTGGTGGCACATGCTTGTAATCCCAGTACTTGGTAGGCTGAAACAGAAGAATCCCAGGTTCAAGGCCAGCCTCAGCTACTTAGACTTTGTTCCAAAATAAAAAATAAAAATAAGGCTGGGAGTATAGCTTGGAGGTAGAATGGCCCTGGAGGGGGGGAGATACTGCAGAGGAAATGAATATTGTTCTTGCCCTTCAGCAACAAAGTTTATCTGGGAAGCAAATATAATTACATGAAATAAAGAATTCAGGCCAGGCATGGTGGTACATGCCTGTAATCCCTGTACTTGGGAGACTAAGACAGGAGACTAATGCAAGACTTGCATCAACCTAGCGAGACCCCGTTTCCAAATAAGAAATAAAAATCAGGCTGGGAGACTAAGACAGGAGACTAATGCAAGACTTGCATCAACCTAGCGAGACCCCGTTTCCAAATAAGAAATAAAAATCAGGCTGGGGGTGTAACTCGAAGGTAAAATGCCTCTGGGTTCAATCCCCAGTACCACATAAATAAATAAATACATAAATAAATAAATAAATAAATAAATAAATAAATAAATAAGCAAGCCGGGCGTGGTGGCGCACGCTTGTAATTCCAGCATTCAGGAGGCTGAGACCGGAGGATCCGGGTTCACCGTCAGCCTCAGCTACTTAGTGAGGCACTCCACAACTTAGTGAGACCCTGTTTCAAAATAAAGAATAAAAAATAGGGCTGGGGGTGTAGCTCGGAGGTAGACGCCCCTGAGTTCAATCCCTAGTACCGCAAAATAAATAAATAAATAAATAAATAAATAAATAAATAAATAAATAAATAAATAAAATGAGGGACTTGGACACACTTCCCTTAGAATTATTGTAATGTGAAGTCAGTATCTGGATGATTTACTAATACAGTAGAAGATAAAGGAATCCTAGCCAGGCATAGCAGTGCATGCTGGTAATCCCAGTACTTGGGTGGCTGAGACCAGAGGATCAGAGTCCCTGCCCAGCCTCAGCTAGTTAGTGAGGCCCTCCGCAACTTAGTGAGCCCCTGTTTCAAAAATAAAGAATAAAAATAGAGCTGGGGCTGTAGCTCGGAGGTAGAATGCCCCCAGGTTCCATCCCCAGTACCTCAAAAAAAAAAAAAGAATATGTCCTCTTTGTGTGTGTGTGTGTGTGGTACTGGGGATTGGATTGAACCTGGGGGCATTCTACTTCCAGGCTACAGCCTCAGCCCAGTGTTATTTTCTACTTTTAAACAGTCTTGCTAGCCGAGCGTGGTGGCGCACGCTTGTAATCCCAGCATTCGGGAGGCTGAGACGGGAGGATCCCAGTTCGCGGCCAGCCTCAGCTACCTAGTGAGACACTCCACAACTTAGTGAGACTCGGTTTCAAAATAAAGAACAAAAAATAGGGCTGGGGGTGTAGCTCAGAGGTAGAATGCCCCTGAGTTCAACTCCCAGTACTGCAAAAAAATAAAATAAAATAAAATAAATAAACAGTCTTGCTAAGTTGTTGAGAGTCTCACTACTTGCTAAGGCTGTCCTCAAACCTGCAATCCTCCTGTCTCAGCCTCCCAAGTACTGGGATTACAGGTGTGCTCCACTACGCCCAGCTATACTCTAACTTCTAAGGGAAGGCCCAACGATTCTGTCCAAATCAAGGAGAGGTGCCTTGCAAAACCTTGTCCAATCTGGTGTGTGTATGTGTGTGTGTGTGTGTGTGTGGTACTGGGAATTTTAATCCTGGGGCATTCTACCTCTGAGCTACCCCCCTAGCCCTATTTATTTATTTTTCTTTTTGCAGTACTGGGAATTGAACTCAGAGGCATTCTACCTCCGAGCTATACCCCCAGCCCTATTTTTTATTCTTTTTTTTTGCAGTACTGGGAGTTGAACTCAGGGGCATTCTACCTCCGAGCTATACCCCCAGCCCTATTTTTTATTCTTTATTTTGAAACCGAGTCTCACTAAGTTGCGGAGTGTCTCACTAGGTAGCTGAGGCTGGCCGAAAACCCGGATCCTCTGGTCTCAGCCTCCCGAATGCTGGGATTACAAGCGTGCGCCACCACGCCCGGCTTTTTATTCTTTATTTTGAAACCGGGTCTCACTAAGTTGCGAAGTGCCTCACTAGGTAGCTGAGGGTGACCTCAAACTCGGATCCTCTGGTCTCAGCCTCCCAAATGCTGGGATTACAAGCGTGCCCCACCACGCCCGGCTCGCCCTTTTTATTTTGAAATGGTCTTCCTGAGTTGCCCAGGCTGGCCTTGAACCTGCAATCCTCCTGTCTCAGCCTCCCAAGTACTGGGATTACAAGTGTGCACCACCATGCCTGGACAATCTAATTTATTTATTCAGCTAAGATAACTATCACTTCTTTACCCCTTACTCCCAACCATCTCATACGTTGAAATTTTAATTTTATTATTTGTCTACTTTCAGTAGACATCCTAAGGAAACAGTGCAACTGAAGAAGAATGAGGGGGGGAGGGATAGAGGCAGAGATGGACTCTACTAATTGATGGCCTCAGTTTCTACTGAGGTAGAAAAGAAATAAAATAGGTAGAAAGAAGACTTAAAGGAAGCCGGGTGTCGTGGGACAGGCCTATAATCCCAGTCTTGGGAAGCTGAGATAAAAGGATCGGAAGTTCCCAGAAGGCTTAGCAATTTAGGCCCTCTGCAACTTAGTGAGACCCTATTTCAAAGTAAGAAATTAAAAACGACTGAGGGAGCCGGGCGTGGTGGCGCACGCTTGTAATCCCAGCATTTGGGAGGCTGAGACTGGAGGATCCAGGTTCGAGACCAGCCTCAGCTACCTAGTGAGGCACTCCGCAACTTAGTGAGACCCGGTTTCAAAATAAAGAATAAGAACTAGGGCTGGGGGTATAGCTTGGAGGTAGAATGCCTCTGAGTTCAATTCCCAGTACCAAAAAGGAAGGAAGGGAGGGAGGGAGGGAAAGAATAAAAAATAGGGCTGGGATGTAGCTTGGAGGCAGAAGGCCCTTGGGTTCAATCCTAGTACCAGAAGTATATAAAATAAAATAAAAAGGGCTGGGGATATAGCTTGGAGGTAGAATGCTCCTGGATTCAACCTCCCATACACACAAAAAAAGAAAAGCCATAAACCACAAAATGCACTTGAGAGAGCCCACATTTTCCCATGAATGTGTATTCTTTTGTTTGTTTTTTTTTTTTTTTGGCGGTACTGGGGATTGAACTCAGGGGCATTCTACCTCCGAGCTATACCCCCAGCCCTATTTTTTTATTCTTTATTTTGAAACCGAGTCTCACTAAGTTGTGGAGTGCCTCACTAGGTAGCTGAGGCGGCCGCGAACCCGGATCCTCCGGTCTCAGCCTCCCGAATGCTGGGATTACAAGCGTGCGCCACCACGCCCGGCTATGAATGTGTATTCTTTACTTTCCTTTTTTGTGTGTGTGTGTATTACTGGGGATTGAACTCAGGGGCATTCTACCTTTGAGTTATATCCCCAGCCCTATTTTTTATTCTTTATTTTTGAAACAGGGTCTCACTAAGTTGTGGAGTCCCTCTCTCGGTAGCTGAGGCTGGCCGAGAACCCAGATCCTCCGGTCTCAGCCTCCTAAATGCTGGGATAACAAGGGTGCGCTACCACGCCTGGCTTCCCAGTCCTATTTTTTATTCTGTGAAACAGGATCTCAGTAAGTTGTGGAGGCCCTCACTAAGTAGCTGAGGCTGGACCTGAACCTGGATCCTCCTGTCTCAGCCTCCCAAGTATTGGGATTATAGGCATGCACTGCCTTGTCTTGCCTTGCAATTCTTTTCTATCACATAAGCAACGAACCCTTGGGGTTCTGAGTTGAGTCTGCCTCCCACTCTGGGAGGTCTCGAACCTGGATCCTCTGGTCTCAGCCTCCCGAATGCTGGGATTACAAGCGTGCACCACCATGCCCGGCTAGAAATTTTTTAAAAAAATTAAAAATTCAGTCATTAATCAATTGTTTTGTTCTGCATTGATAAAACCATAATATCTACACCATAACATTTCTGTGAAGTTTAAGAGGGAAGAGCTATAACACGGTATCTAGTATTTACCAGTGAATTAATGTTGGTCATTTCTTTTTTTTTTTTTTGCGGTACTGGGGATTGAACTCAGGGGCGTTCTACCTCCGAGCTATACCCCCAGCCCTATTTTTTATTCTTTATTTTGAAACCGAGTCTCACCAAGTTGCGGAGTGCCTCACTAGGTAGCTGAGGCTGGCCTCGAACCTGGATCCTCCGGTCTCAGCCTCCCAAATGCTGGGATTACAAGCGTGCGCCACCACGCCCGGCTCTAATGTTGGTTATTTCTATCCCTATATCTTCTCATGTGCAGTAACAGCTCTAGAATAAAACATTTCACTAGCTACTTATGCTGTATTTTTCTGAGGGTCATAATTTTCTGAGGGTCAAAAAAAATTTTTTTTTTTTTTGCGGAACTGGGCATTGAACCCAGGGGCATTCTACCTCTGAGCTACACCCCCAGCCCTAATTTTAATTCTTTATTTTTGAAACAGGGTCCCACTAAGTCGCGGAGGGCCTAAGTAGCTGAGGCTGGTCGCGAACCTGGATCCTCTTCCTGTCTCAGCCTCCCAAATACTGGGATTACAAATGTGCACCACTGCACCTACTAGTCAAAAATTTAGTAAAGAGAGCTGGGCATGGTGACTCACACTTGTAATCCCAGTACTTGAGAGGCTGAGACAGGAGGATTGCAGGTTTGAAGACAGCCTCAGCAAGTAGTGAGACGCTCATCAACCTAGTGACTCTGTTTCAAAATTGGGCTGGGTGGGGGGCACGGGGTGTAGCTCAGAGGTAGAATATCCCTGAGTTCAATTCCCAGTACCACAAAATAAAGAAGGAAAGAAGGCCAGGCGTGGTGGCGCACGCTTGTAATCCTAGCATTTGGGAGGCTGAGACTGGAGGATCCAGGTTCTCGGCCAGCCTCAGCTCCTTAGGGAGGCCCTTTGCAACTTAGTGAGACCGTTTCAAAATAAAGAATAAAAAATAGGACTGGGGGTATAGCTCGGAGGTAGAATGCCCCTGAGTTCAATCCCCAGTACCGCAAAAAAAATAAAAAAAAAAGAAAGAAAGATAGATAGAGGTGCCCGGGAAGAATTGAAAAGGTTTGGATGCAAGAAAAATTTTAGATGCAAGTAAGACTTTTTTTTTTTTTTTTTCGGAACTGGGGATTGAACTCAGGGGCATTCTACCTCCAAGCTACACCCCCAGCCCTATTTTTTATTCTTTATTTTGAAACTAAGTCTCAAAGTCTCACTAAGTTGCAGAATGCCTCACTAGTTAGCTGAGGCTGCCTGCGAACCCAGATCCTCCGGTCTCAGCCTCCCGAATGCTGGGATTACAAGCGTGCGCCACCATGCCCGGCTTAAGTAAGACTCTTAAAATGACCAATTTTGAAGGTTTTCAGCATCTTTAAAGAGTCTTAGAAAGCTAGAATTAAGCAGACCATAAAACAGCACGCCCAATAAATAATAACACAGTGACTAATAATAAAATTCTTTTCTTTAATCATTTTGGAGAAAGGAAAATGTGACACGTTAACAATCCATGATGCAGGCTAGGGTTCTAATTCAATAGGAGAGCACCTGTCTAACACGCGCAGGCCCTAGATTTGATTCCCAGTTCTTTACTTGGAACTGACCCAAGTCTGGGAGAAAAATCAATTGAAGTATGAAGGGCTGCAGCTTCCAAACACACCAATTTTTTACTGTGCATCTTTCTCTCAGTGGGGACATGGCCACTGCCGAGGATTCTTGTGGCAAAGATTCCAGGATGAAGCAGCAACAGATGTCTATGAACACTGTTTGGTGACCATGGCTAAGAGGTTCTAGGTTCATAGCTCTGCATGGTGGGTTTCTGTCTTCAACAACTCACTGGGCTTCATGAAGATGCCTTCCATGGCTTTCCAGTAGTTGTTCTGGCTTGGCTGAGCCATGCCATGCACCTCTTTTTGTCCACTGATGGGTCGACCATATTGTTCTCCTGTGACAGAGAGCAGTACCTCGGTGGAAGAATGCTTGAACCGCACCTCACCATCTCTCACCCAGTAGGGCCCATTACAGAGCACTGTCCAGTCATCTAGGTAATCGCCTTCACCTTCTTCACCAAAAGCACTCACCTCCTAGAAGACACAAAAGGTGGAAACTTTAGTATGGCTGACACAGGATGGAAGAGCCAAAGCAGGCGATGAGGAAAATAAGGCTACTCAACAGTGACAAATGAGAGGCTTTATAGTGTTGTTAAAAAGTGAAATAAAAGCCCAGCTTGGGAGCCGGGTGTGGTGGCGGCGCACGCTTGTAATCCCAGCATTGGGGAGGCTGAGACAGGAGGATCCGTGTTTGGGGCCAGCCTCAGCTACCTAGTAAGGCACTCCGCAACTTAGTGAGACCCTGTTTCAAAAATAAAGAATAAAAAATAGGGCTGGGGGTATACCTCCGAGGTAGAATGCCCCTGAGTTCAATCCCCAGTACTGCAAAAAAAAAAAAAAAAAAAAAAAAGCCCAGCTTGGTGGCACACACTTGTAATCCTAGTACTTGCTTGGGAGACTGAGACAGGAGGATCACAGGTTGTGGCCAACCTCAGCTACTTAGTGAGGTACTCCGCAATGTAGTTAGAGCCTGTTTCAAAATAAAGAATAAAAAGTAGGGCTGAATGTGTAGCTCAGAGGTCGACCACCCCTGTGTTCAATCGCCAGTACTGAAAAAAAAAAAAAAAGGTCTGGGGGTGTAGTCTGGAAGTCTGGAGATAGAAGGCTCCTAGGTTTCATGCCTAGTACCACAAAATAAAGAAATAAAATAATGCTTGGGGGAAAGAGCATATAAGAGAAAAAGAAGCCAGGCGTGGTGGCGCACGCTTGTAATCCCAGCATTGGGGAGGCTGAGACAGGAGGATCCGGGTTTGGGGCCAGCCTCAGCTACCTAGTGAGGCAATCTGCAACTTAGTGAGACCCGGTTTCAAAATAAAGAATAAAAAATAGGGCTGGGGGTATAGCTTGGAGGTAGAACGCCCCTGAGTTCAATCCCCAGTACCGAAAAAAAAAAAAAAAGAGAGAAAAGGAAATTAGTTGCCATATTATAGTCCAAACAGTTAGTTTGCAATTAATACTATATTTGCTTTATATTTTTTGTTATAGTCTTAAAAACATTATTTTCTTTTTCTTTAAAAATCCTTCCTCAGTTGCCTAGGTTGATCAAAACCCTTGGGTCAGCCCGGTGTGGTGGCGCACGCTTGTAATCCCAGCACTTGGGAGGCTGAGACCGGAGGATCGGGTTCGTGG
This sequence comes from Graphiurus murinus, assembly GCA_004027655.1. NCBI lineage: Eukaryota > Metazoa > Chordata > Mammalia > Rodentia > Gliridae > Graphiurus > Graphiurus murinus. The sequence goes on from PVLC010014722.1 coordinate 33,195, forward strand.
CCAGCCTCAGCTGCCTTGGCCTCAAACAATACTCTGCCTGTTTTTCCCTAGAATATAAGGTCACCTAACCTATAAAAATACATTGTAACTCAAAGTCAGGGGTGGTGGTGTACACCTATAATCTACTTGGGAGGCTGAGACAGGAGGATCAAAGGTTCAAGGCCAGCCTCAGTAATTTACTGAAATCCTATTTTATTGAAACCTTGTTTCAAACTAAAAAATAAAAAAGTGCTGGGGGTGCAGCTTAGAGGTAAAATGCCCCTCTGTTCAATACCCACTACCAATAAATAAATAAATTGTAACTTTTGTTGATTTTAAGTATTTGTTTCATTCCTATAACCAGATTTTTTTTTTTTAACAGTGCTGGGGATTGAACCCAGGGCCTCAAGCGTGCCAAGTACACACTTTTTTTTTTTTTTTTTTTGAGGTACTGGGGATTGAACTCAGGGGCATTCTACCTCTGAGCTATACCCCCAGCCCTATTTTTTATTCTTTATTTTGAAACCAAGTCTCACTACATTGCGGAGTGCCTCACTAGGTAGCTGAGGCTGGCCGCGGACCTGGATCCTCTGGTCTCAGCCTCCCGAATGCTGGGATTACAAGCGTGTGCCACCACGCCCGGCTTCCAAGTACACACTTATCAAACTATTCTCCTAAATCCTCATAATTAGATTTTAAATGACTCAGTAAAAAAGAGAGCTGGAGCCGGGCGTGGTGGCGCACGCTTGTAATCCCAGCATTCGGGAGGCTGAGATCGGAGGATCCGGGTTCGCGGCCAGCCTCAGCTACCTAGTGAGGCACTCCGCAACTTGGTGAGACTCGGTTTCAAAATAAAGAATAAAAAATAGGGCTGGGGGTATAGCTCGGAGGTAGAATGCCCCTGAGTTCAATCCCCAGTACCGCAAAAAAAAAAAAAAAAAAAAAAGAGAGCTGGAGGCAGGCGTGGTGGCGCAGGCTTGTAATCCCAGCATTCGGGAGGCTGAGACTGGAGGATCTGGGTTTGCAGCCAGCCTCAGCTACCTAGTGAGGCACTCCACAACTTAGTGAGACCCTGTTTCAAAATAAAGAATACAAAATAGGGTTGATGGTATAGCTCGGAGGTAGAATGCCCCTGAACTTAGCAAGACTCTCAGAAACCTAGCAAGAACCTGTTTCAAAATAAAAATACAAGCCAGGCGTGGTAGTGCATGCCTGTAATCGCTATATTTAGGAGGCTGAGACAGGAGGATCAGCCTTAGCAAGTAGTGAAACTCTCAGCAACCTAGTAAGATCCTGTTTCCAAGTAAGAAAGAAAACAGGGCTGGGAGTGTAGCTTGAAGGTAAAATGACTCTAGGTTCAATCCCCGTACCACACAAAAAATAAATAAATAAATAAATAATTAAAAGAGCTGGGGTGTAACTCAGGAGTTAAAATGCCCCTAGGTTCAATCCCCAGTAAACCAGTAAAACACAAAGACACACACACACCACACACACATATACACACACACATGTACTCGGTAATCCCAGTACTTAGGAGGCTGACACAGGAGAATCACAGGTTCGAAGCCAGCCTCAGGAACTCAGTGAGGCTGTCTGCAACTTAGCAAGACCCTATTTCCAAATATAAAATAAAATAGGGCTGGTGGTGTAGCTAAGAGGTAGAATGCTCCTGGGTTCAATTCCTAGCACCACAAAAACAAAAAAAATCTGAAGAGATAAGCACGAATAGGAAGGATTTCTAATGGCTAAAGTTAGAATAATTTGAGCAAAAAAAAAAAAAAATGAAAACAGTAACACTGGATTATAATCCAAAGTATAAGATACATATCCAAGCTGGGCGTGGTGGCGCACGCTTGTAATCCCAGCATTTGGGAGGCTGAGACCGGAGGATCCGGGTTAGCGGCCAGCCTCAGCTACCTAGTGAGGCACTCCGCAACTTAGTGAGACTCGGTTTCAAAATAAAGAATAAAAAATAGGGCTGAGGGTATAGCTCGGAGGTAGAATGCCCCTGAGTTCAATCCCCAGTACCACAAAAAAAAAAAAAAAAAGATACATATCCATAAACCAGGCATGGCAGCACATACGTATAATCCCATTACTTGAAAGGCTGACACAGTAGGATCACAGGTTCAAAGACAGCCTGAGCACCTAGTAAGACCTTGTTTCAGAATAAAAATAAAATAGGGCTGGGTGTGTAGATCAGAGGTAGAATGCCCCAGGGGTTCAGGGGTTCAATTCCTAGTATCTAGTCTCACACACACACACACACACACACACACACACACGAGTTCATCCTGATATAAATCAATGGTTGAATAAACAAACAAACTGGGGAAAAGAGAAAAATCTTCCATATGAAAAAAAAAAAGCTCAAATAAATTACGCACCTACTCCAACATACAGTTTATGTGTGGATTAGACATAGTGACTTCCTCCCAAAGAGTACAGAAAGAAAAGGGGTAAAAGGAAAAGAGTAACTGTACAGGAGAAAACCAATGAATACTACTAAAACCAAGTGAGCAACCTAGCAAGACCCAATTTCAAGATAAAAATAAAAAATATGGCTGGGGGTGTAGCCATTTCTCCAGGTCTACAGAAAAGAGAACATCTACACCAGGAAAAGGAAGGATTAAGAACTAAAAAATCATACATGTAAACTGTGTAATGCAGAGAAGCCATGATCTGCTGGATGCCACCTCACCTGGTTTCCAGAAAGAGGTGAAGTGAAATGGTGACTATGGAGGTTTCGGCCAGTGTTGACGTGTGTTAGCCGAATCGGCTGGCCACATTTGATGGGGGTTCCCCTTTCACACACTGTGGCAGTCTTCCCCCGTATCCTCCAGTAACTGTTGCTGTCATCCACAGAGGTTACACCTGTCACTGATTGCTGCCCACTCCCTGTAGTAAAAAAAAAAAAAAAAAAAAAAAAAGGAAGGCAAGGAGCTCAATAAGACCATTCTCTTCCCTATGGCCAATAACGTGGCCTGTATCATAAATCTGGTGTGATGGGCTGGGGAGAAAACATTGCTTGGTAATGTTTTTTCTTCTACAATATTAAAATATTTATGAAAATACTAAACATGTTCATATGCTGTAGTTTTTTGTTTTTTTTTTTTTTTTTTGCAGTACTGGGGATTGAACTCAGAGGCATTCTACCTCCGAGCTATACCCCCAGCCCTATTTTTTATTCTTTATTTTGAAACCGAGTCTCACTAAGTTGCAGAGTGCCTCACTAGGTAGCTGAGGCTGGCCGCGAACCCAGATCCTCAGGTCTCAGCCTCCTGAATGCTGGGATTACAAGCGTGCGCCACCACGCCCGGCTCATATGCTGTAGTTTTAATTGTTAGATGATATACTAAAGAGCGTGCCATATCAGAAAATTCCAAAAATGTGGGCACTAGACACACATATCTATGTAGCTTTGTGTGTGTGTGTGTGTGTGTGTGTGTGTGTGTGTGTGTGGTGCTGGGGATTAAACCTAGGGGCATTCTATCTCTGAGCTACACCCCCAGCACTTTTTGCTTCATTACTGAGGCTGTCCTTAAACCTGAGATCATCCTGTCTCAGCCTCCCAAGTGCTGGGGATTATACGCCTGCACCCCAGCCCAGGTGGATCATCAAATTTTATTAATCCTACCTTATCTGGTTCAATTCTGCTGGTTAAAAGGTACTGGGTGTGCAATTCCAGTACTTGGGAGGCTGAGACAGGATAACAGGTTCCAAGCCAGCCTCAGCAACTTAATAAGACCCTCAGCGACTTAGTGAAACCCTATTTCAAAATAAAAAAATAAGCCAGGCATGGTGGCACACCCCTCTAATCCCACTATTTGGGACGCTGAAACAGGAGGATCGAAGGTTTTGCAGCCAGTCTCAGCAACTTAGTGATGCCCTCCATAACTGAGTGAGTCTGTGTTTCAAAATAAAAGAATAAACCAGGTGTGGTGGCACATGTTTGTAATCCCAGTACTTGGGAGGCTGAGGAAGATCACAGGTTTGTGGCCAGCCTCAGCAACTTAGTGAGACCCTGCTTCAAAATAAATAATAAGAAAATAGGGCTGGGGGTGTAGCTTGGAGGTAGTATACCCTTGAGTTCAATCCCTAGTACACAATATATAAATAAATAAATAAATAGTAAAAAGGGCTGAGGGTTTAGCTCAGAGGTAGAAGATAATGTCCCTGGGTACAATACCTCCCAAAAAAGAACTGGTCTAAATATGTAGCTACAGGCCAGGCATGGTGGCACACACTTGTAATCCCAGTACTTGGGAAGCTGAGACAGGAGGACTGCCTCAACAAGTAGTGAGATTCTCATCAACCTTGTTTCAAAATAAAAATAAAATAGGGCTAGGGGTGTAGCTCAAAGGTAGAATGTCCCTGGGTTCAATCCCCAGTACCACACACACAAAAAAGGAGAATATACAAATAAGGAAGGTGTGGTAGTGCGCCCCTCTAATATCAGTATTTGGGAGGCTGTGACAGGAGGATTGTAGGTTTGAGGACCTAGCAAGACCCTATTTCAAAATTAAAAATAAAATAGGGCTGGGGGTATAGCTCAAAAGTAGAATGCTCCTGGGTTCAATCTCCAATAGGACCAAAAAAAACCTGTATATATACAGGTTTAATAGGCACTGACCCAAGTCCTTTGTTTGAATAAACTTTTTTTTTTTTTTTGCGGTACTAGGGATTGAACTCAGGGGCATTCTACCTCCGAGCTACACCCCCAGCCCTATTTTTTATTCTTTATTTTGAAACAAGGTCTCACTAAGTTGCGGAGTGCCTCACTAGGTAGCTGAGGCTGGCCGCGAACTCAGATCCTCCGGTCTCAGCCTCCCGAATGCTGGGATTACAAGCATGCGCCACCACGCCCGGCTGAATAAACTTATTTAACACATACAACTATTCTCTGAGTAGTTATTTTATTATTATCACCTTTTCACACTGGGGCTTAGAAAGACTGAGTGGTACAACCAAGGTTATGCAGCTCTAGTAAGGCTGGAGTTGAACCTAGGCATCCTGATTGTAGAACTAACACTCAATTGCTCTCCCACAACAAATCCTACAAAGGTCATCTTTTTTTCTTCAGCTTTCTCTGTTAAGTTCCTACAAACAGGTTACTTTGTCATAAACTGAGATACTCTTTTCCCTGGGCTCATTCACTACCTGATTCTTTGAAAGTACTTCATATTTCCCAAATATACCAGTTCCTCCCAACTTCGCTTTAGTTCCATGGCCCTGCCTGACCACGAGATATTGATGACACTCCCCTTTTACCATGTAACACTTTATGCCTCCTACTAGTTATCTAGGTGAATATAACAAACCATCAGCTCCTCTCTACTTGCTTATTCCACTCAATTCAAGACTTCATTACATTTTTTTTTTAACTTCAGATTGAACCCAGAGGTGTTCTACTTCCAAGCTATACCCCCAGCGCCCCCCCCCCGCCTTTTTTTTTAAATTTGGAAACAGGGTCTAAGTTGCTGAGGCTGATCTGGAACCTGCGATCATCCTGCTTCAGCCTCCCAAGTACTGGGATTACAGGTGTGCACCTCCACACCTGGCTCTTTTTTTTTTTTTTTTTTTTTTTTTTTTT